>JAPYZA010007786.1:0-11230 GCA_030522685.1 Eupelmus azureus | reverse complement strand
CCCTCATCAAGCAATCGACTGTTATTTTTAACGCGTGTTTCGAATTTCTTGCAAATGCTGTTGTTTTTAACTTTGTCAATTACCGGCGAGCCGCTATTTTTGTTTCGCATTTCAGCGGATAATTTGCTCGAATTATCGATTCGGGAGCCGGCCGAGCCCTACCTAAATTCCATTTTCGTTTGGCTTTAATTTTTTTTCGGAATTTTAATGCTCCTTGCGGATTTCGGTATGCGCGGGAGGGGCTTTTCAAACAAAACGAAACGAAAGAACATTGCGCGCGCAAATGAGCTTTTGTTTACGTTTTTCTTAATTATAAAAAAAAGGGCAAATACATGCTTTTTCAGAAAATTCATAGCATTAACGTAAGCCCCGCTCTGCATAAAAGCCAGTGTTTAATGCTGCATTAATCAGGCTTAGAAAGTAATTTAAAAAGTATCTCATTTACCCTTTCTTCCTCTCTCTCTCTTCCCTTTGCAGCTCGCGTATATACTTACACACTCGCAGAAACTCGCTAACGCACACACAGAGAAAGCTTCGAGCTTAACATTTTGCGCAGAGCAATAGGGGAAGGGGGGAGGGGGAGAAAAAAGGCCGCGCCTGATCAACAAAATGGGACCGCGATACTTTGTGAAATATCCGCAGGAAGCTCAAAGAATCGAGCGCGCGGCTCTCTTTCCGAGCTCTTTAGCCCCGCGCGCAGCCGGCTGGGCCGCAGCGCGCGCAAAAAGCAGCTGACGCAGAGAGAGAGAGAGAGTGAGTATACACGGAAAGAAATCATCAGAAGGCGAGGTGGGCACATCAAACGTCCGAAATTCCTCATAGAAATCGGAAGCATCGGCGCCGGCTACTCTCTTTATATTAACGACTTTTTTTTTACTTCTATTAAAATAGAAGCAGCGCGCGCCCGAGCGGGCCAAGTGCAGATGAGTCGGCGGCGGCGGCGGCGGCGCTAAATAAAGAGGGAAGGCGATACAGAGCCGGATATCCCCACAAAGGCGTGAATAGGGAAGAAAACACGTGATGGTGCATTCGAAATCTCAAGCTCGAGCCTTATCTGAGCGGCGAGTGGCTGGATATATAGGTATGGAGTGAGAGAGAGAGAGAGAGAGGTAGAGTAGGGCGGCTGCAGCAGCGCCGGTACTATCCTTTGTCCATTCAGCGAGAAAGTTGCAGCGTTTTATCTCTTTTGAGGTTTTCACCTTCATTCTCTTTGCAGTTACAGAGAGAGAGAGAGCGAGAAGGATAGGGTAGGGGGGAGGTGTGCAGCCTGCCCGTTTACACTACTTTGCCGGCTAAAAGCGAAATGAAAGGGGGCGGAAAAGCAGCGGAGGAAATTAAAAAGGGAGTGCCTAAATGAACGGAGTCACAATAATAAGGCGCACTCTCTCTCTCTCTTTCTCTCTTGGAGTAGAAAGAGCCAAGAGAGATGAGTGTGACGATCCCCCCGTATTATTTTTTTATAAATATATGTATACAGCAAGATAGAGAGGCGCGCGTTTACGTGTGTGGAGGTAGCTGCAAGGTGGTGGTTTAAGCAAGCCCGTGTAGAGGAAGAGACGCGCCGCTACATTAGCAAGATTGCCCCCTACTACCCTTTTTACAAGCAAGCCTCTCTCTCTTTCCGTTGCTGCACACTCTCCCCACTCTCTTTCGTTCTCTCCAGATACGTCTCCTATCTTTCGTCTACGGACTATGTATATACCTCTCCCTTTCTTCCTCTCTCGTTTCTTAGCCGGTACGCGCGCGCGACCGGCAGATGAACCTCACCGCAGCAAAGATTCTAAAAGATTCACGCGCCCTTCTCTCTTTTATGTATATAGCACGCAACCGCGACGGCAGGTGACGTCGTCTTGTCACGGCGAGAGGTGATGCGTTTGATGATTGTCTTAAGCTCAGTGCTTTTGTAGTTGTCTTTTAGTGTTGTCAAATGCTTACTATCCTTTTTGTGGAATTTCAAAATTGATTGCATTTGAAATTGCAGCGTAATTAAAATATTGTTGTAGTATTTTTTCATTACTACTACATTGAGAGAAATGTAATGAAAAAAATTACTAAAAATACTTGTAACTCGAGATATATTCGCCTTTTTCCTAAAATATTGCTAGCCTAGAAATGTTAACATTTGAAATAAAGAATCATAATTTCTTTAATTAGGTGCAGTAGTGGAATTTTTTATTTGAACTTGTAGATTTTAACATTTTAAATAGGAAGAAATGAAGGATTAGGCGTATTTTTTCATTATTCGAATTTTACCATCAAACTGCTAAAAACTCTGAATTTTAATTTTTTATTTCGTATGCTCATTTTTTTATGGGCACTTTTCAATAGAATCGATAATAAAGGCATTTTTGTGTAGATCAAACTTAAAAGTCATTTTTAATATAAAATTTTTAATTTATCAAAAAACGCTAATTTTTTTCTTTTAATTATAATTAAAATTAAAATTTCTATTTTAATTAAAATGAAAATTTTAATTTTAATTATAATTTGAAAAAAATCAACAAATTTTCGTTTTTAAACAATGTAAAACATTAATAATTTACTAAATACTGCGTTCTCATAGGAAAATGAAGTTTTCTAACAATATCTAAATAATTAGCACTAAGATTTCCGCAGAACTTTAACGAGAGGTAAAGAATATATTGTCTTAAAATACACTCAAAGCTTCATACTTATATCAACTGTTTATATTTCAACGAGTGAAAATCGGCTATACATATATTCTGTCTAATGCTATTTCCCTCAGTTAAAATTATTACTATATATACATTAAATTTTACACAAGAACTACACAAATTGTTTGTTTTCTTATATAAAATTTAACTAAAACGAAATATTTTTTACAGTCATTGTATATAATCTTATTAATTTAAACCAGAAAAATTTGATACTGTCAAGTGACTATATAAAATAAATTTACTGGTTTCATAAAGAAGCCGGTTATTGAAACTATTTTTAAAATTATTTCTAAATACACAAATAATTTAAACACAAAATCCTGCACGTAATATTAAAAAATTCGTACCACAAAGAAACAATTGTACGTAAAGACGATCACTCTAACGCGATCAGAGCCAGAGAGTCGGTTGGCGGGTCTCGCCTTAATTTTTCCTTAGAGCCGCACATAAACAGGCTTATTTAATTTAAGGAAAAGGCGGGCGCGCAGTAAAAGGCGCGGGGCCGCAGGCCGGGCGCGCAGCGGGCGAAAAAATATAACCACAAACGAGACTTTTACCTTACGTCACGATCTGCAGTGGATATAATGCACGTGCCGGGGCATTTACGAGCGAAAAAGTCTAACTTGGCAGTACGTTCGCCAAGCGGCGCCTCCGCCACCCGCACGACATACGCTCTATCTATATATACACACATACGTATATATATATATACAACGGCTGCAGTGCCGTTCAGCTCAACCCTCCGCGAGTTTATGCAGTCATACTCCCAACGAGTGCTGTATCCTACGTGCAAACTGTTTTGAAAAAAACATGACACCGCGAGAGACACTTCGTACATGCGCGCACGTACCTATCTCTCTCGCTCTCTTCCTTTTTCGCTCTCTGTGTGTGTCGGGTATATCCATAAACCTGAAAAAAGGCATTATACACGCGGCTTGTCGAGTGTAATTCAAAAAAATTTTTCTTACCTTCCCGGTTCTTGTTTATAGTTTTTAACTGCGCCGGCGGCGCGTGCCGAGCTCACCGGATAAATCAATGATACAACTCGCGTATTTCGGGGCAAAAGAGAGAGGCCGAAGGCGTAATAAAATTCGCGAGGGACTCATTATTTCGCAAGGCGCGGGAACAAAGGCGCGAAGAATTTTAATTTCATCGGGATAAAAACGCGCGCGCGGGCACACGGGATCCGGAGAAATTACAAGTTGTTAAACCGACGGCCGGATAATCAAAAGGAGTATCCTGCTTTTGTTTGGGCCCTCTGTCTTCTCTCTCTCTCTCCTTTTTCATTTTTTATATATTTTAATTAAAATTAAAAGTACAATTTACATGGCAGCGCGAGCACCCGCCGAGTGTATTTACGCCAAAGATAGGTCAGCCTTCATTATATTTATTCACGTATTTCGCAGCGTGTAAGAGAGAGAGAGAGCGAGAAAAGTTGGTATTTCGCCGGCACACTCTAGCCCCTCTCTCTCTTGCTTATATATATATACACGGAGAGAGCGAGGGCGGCTCGATCCTTTAGCTCGACGCGGGCTTAGCCTCGGCGGCGGTGCGTTAATTGGCAGTTCCTGCCAATTGACACTCATTAGAGCGTAAGATTAATTACGGGGGTCCCGCGCCGCCGCCGCCGCCTTCTCTTACGGACTCCTCTCCAATTAATGAAAGTTATGTCCGACGCTAACAAACCTCGCCGCGCGGCGGCGACGGCGGAGTTGCCCTCGACGTCGCGCGCCCAGCCAGCTCGCCGTAGCCATCCTCGCCATTTTGCGAATTGCGCCTGTCTTTTCCCTCGCAGCTCTCTCGGCTACTGCTCTCTATGCTATATACCATCATAGTTGCGGCCGCGATTTGTTAACGGCTTGGTCTCTTAGCTTCTCGCTGAAGTAACTAGTGCATTTTGCGCGCCCGAGATCTGGAGGAATGCCTCGGCTTGCTCCACTTTCCGCGAGGTAAATTGCATTTTTCGTGCGCGCCTGCGCTTACCACGGAGCGAGAGGTGCAGTAGTGATACGCGCGCGGTGCTTTTTCTATTTTTGTGTTTTTAATATTACGGTTATTATGCTTTGCAAATATGTGTACTAAAGAGCTTTATTTATTTGCGAGATGCGCGCCTGGGAATCTGGCCTGTGTGTATATATGCGCGTATGCGCGTTTATTTCATAAAATATGGGGAAGTTATTGTTATCCTGTTTTTTCTTCGTACTTTATTCGTTATATTGAATTGCCTTTCGCCCGTGCGTATACATTGTTTGCTCTCGTGTTTATAATAACGCGTTTTTTAAAAATTTTTCTTTAATAAACATAACTTTTACATGAATATTTCATGTAAACATTTGTTAAGCGCCTCCGTTCCGCTTCATGAATTCGCAAAATAATACGACTTTTTATATATTCAGTATTAATATTATTCACTCGATATTAAACATTAAAAAATAATTTAATCAATCGCAACTGAAACCAAAAAAGAAACTACCCCACCCTCAATTCCTCAAAAGCAGAACATCCAATCGCCACTACTCCCGCCCACTAATTTACCCCCAATCGCAATTATTCACGACTCTGCGAAAAAATAAAACTTTAAACAGCCGGTAAGAAGCGCGCCTCGGCTTGTCTACATAAAAAAAAAGAGAGAACCACGCGACACTACTTCGCCAAGGAGACAGAGTCTCGAGGAACACATATCGCCTCGGCGGAAGACGCGCAGTAAACACCGGCGCTTTAAGAGCGCGAGCGCGTGTTTTAGGTGCCGCGCCGCCAAAAGCGAAACGAGCGCATGAATATTTAACTCCGCGCGCCATTTGCATTCGGCTGGCTTTTTATTTTCGGGACTTTATGCGAAGGTGGCGCGCCACGGGGCCCGTGGCCCGATTCTTAAGGGGAGGAGGTGTCTCTCTTGGTTATGACGGAGCGAGGATGCGACCGCTGGGTGCAGTTAAGTTTTTCTTCTGGTGAGGTGTAGTGTTTGGGTTGAGATGACGCATGATTCGTGAATTATAAAGGGCGACGGGGCTTTGCAGTCGAGCTGGGACGGTGCAGGCGTATTGCTGCGGGGTTGGCGCAACGTTTTGCAATCATTGGAAATTCGATGGTTTTTTTTTTTAATCGTGGGAAGTATTTATTTGTTTTATATTAGCAGATCCGTGGAAAATAAAATTATAAATATTGTTTCCCGGTATATTTAATTGAAAATTAAAAATTTATCGCTTCCCCGCTATAAATAAATAATAAAATAAATTATTACTAATAACTGTAAAATCAATTTTCAGGCGTATTAAATGTTAATAAATCGACTTAAAATGAATTGACATAAAAGTAATGAATTATAAAAAGGTTTGAAATATTCAAACCGACTTATCCGCGAATTTCAGTTATGATTACGTAAAATTTAGCCTGCAGCTAACTTTAGCTGATTCAGTAAAAATTTATTCCATCAGCGATCGAAATCGTCAACATGTAACAGGAATAAAAAATTCTGTGACACGCTATTTCTGAGTCTCGCGAATCGAGATTTAATAATTGATATAACGCGCGCGATAAATCAAACGATCTCAAGAATTAATTATAGCCTCCCTAATTAAAAACGAATGAAGAAAGCCAATCGGCATCGAAATAAAAAAAATGTTTCGAAACCGTCGAAATTAATTACAAACCGATGAGATCGTCGCGCCGAGCGGGGCCGCGGGGCGGGACAGCTAAAAATTGAAAAGCTTTTCGAGCAAAAAATAACAAGGAAATCGAAGAGCAAGCCAAGCTACAAATATATTAATAAAATGCTCTTCGACCTCTGAGAGCCGTGAGTGCCTCTCTCTCTCTCTCTCTTCCTCTCGTCCGCCCCCGCGCTGCAGCCTCGAACTTTCGGACGCTGTCGGACGAAGTAATGCGCTGGAACGCTGCCAATTGAGGCCTCGGCTCAAATCTACGCCAGGGGCAGGAGGGAGGGCTGATTCAATAAATGTCACTCACGCCCGCAGCGAGCTCTGACTGACGGCTCGTATGACTTAATAAGAATATAAAATCATTGTTCCTTCGGCAAGCATTTTAAAAATCGCTCGCTCGGGTTATACACACACACATATATTTTTTTTGCGCGCACTGCGTCAATCACCCAGAGCGAGCGCCGTCGATTAATTCATCTATATACGCTCATCCAGGGCCGCGCGCGCGCAAAAAAGATAACGAAGCACTTGCGAGCCGCGGCAGTGGCAGCGATATAACGACTCGCGCTTTTTTCCTCCCTCCTAACGAGATGGAGAGAGAGAGAGGGGGAGTGACAATTTTCCACGTCATTATCGGCCGCGAGTCATCGATAGCTACGCTCAGCCCCACTGAGTCGTCGTGATTACTCGCGCGCGAGGCAGAAAGAGAGATAGGGAATCCCAAGGTCAGATTTAACGAGAAATCCGCGACGCATATAAATTACAGGCGAACACGCCGCTAAACGAGGAACGCTCCGCGCTCAAGCTCGGTATGTAGAAAGCGAGAGAGAAAAGGAAACGCCGAGAGAGAGAGAGAGGTAGGAAATGTCGACGGCAGACTAGATTCCGTCGCCGGGGCTTTAATGAGATTTTATTCGCAAGATAATTAGTGCGTCTCATGAGTCTCTATTTCTCTCTCTCTCTCACCCCCTCTCTCGCTCGCTCGTTTCATCTCCTTTATGTAATTACTACTACAATTATCATGTTCCCTGTTTCCCTACCCCCCGCGCCCGCCCCGCGCTGGCAGCCGCTTCTTTCCAGCGGTGCGCACCGCCACTATATATACCTACTACCCCTTTCCTTCTTTACGCGACAGCTTGTTTCTCTCTGTCTCTCTCTCTATCTCGGTGCAAGGGAGAGCAGCACGCTTGCCTCGACCAAACTGAGAGAGAAAGAGCTTCGCGCATTATGCGCCGACAAGAGCAGCTGCAGCTTTTCTCGATTCGCCTAGCCGCGTCTAAGGCTCGCTGCGCGACGATTTAACGCCACTTATTCGGTTCTCGTTCTGGTAATGATGGATTACCTTGGGAAATCTACCGGGATTTCGAGGTATTTATAGGAAGAACTGCTAATTAGTCTGACATTCCGGCTTCAAAATCATTAAGAGTCCTCGTTTGCTTTTAATGAGCACCGCGCTCGCCCTTGCTTCGCATTGAGCTAACCCACACGTGGTTCGGAGTAAAAAATAACTTTTCACATAGAGGAGGTAATTACGCGGGCCGTCGTTAACTTTGTGTGCGTGAGTGAAAAATAAAACGAAACTTATAAGTAAAATGCATCTGATACGCCTTGCACTCGGCCGCTATATGAAGAACAATCGCTTTAATCTCTTTAAGTGTTTGCGCTGCAACTAATCTTGGATGAAACCGCAAGTTTAATCTACTTTCACTGGGCGCCCTGTATCATAGGAAAGTTTCTTATTACGAGATTATTTTTCACGAGCTAATTTCTTGATTTTCGCGTATTTGCCTGCTAAATTAAATGTACGCGTACAACGCAGAGTAAAAACCTGCTCGAAAGTTTATAAATTAATTTTTAAAACTGTATTAAGTTAATACAATCTAATTTAATTATACATTAACGATTTTATCTTGAGAACGAGTTAAATAAAGTTACAGAACGACGGAGAAAAAACGAGAGCTCAATCCCCGTACTCGTCGAGAGCATCACTAATTTCGCTGATTAGGCCAAAATAAATTCCACAAATCACGGCGGAGAGAAGAGAGAGCTCCGCGATTTCTCTTGGCATCAACAAAATGAATTATTTAACGGCAAATTGGCCTGCTCTCATTGGCTAAAAGGGTTAAATGGCCTGATAATACAATTAAAGTGCGATAATCCCTCGGACGATTTATCCATCAGAGAGTGCGAGCTGAGCAGAGGTGGGGAGGGGGGCCAAGCCCCCTATATCCCGACTGCTGCTATACGAACTCGGCGCGAGCGCGCGTGGGACAGCCTATGTAGTAAGAAATATAAGCGAAAGCTCAAGCTCGACGAGAGTAGCAGCGAGAGGGGGAGTTTGGGTAATCAGTAAATGCGTCCATCAGCGGATTATGGGGGCTCTGCCCCCCCCCCCCTTCTCGCTCGCGCCCGCGCGAGCTACTCTCTCTCCTCTCCCTTTCTCTTTCTGCGCCCGCGCGCGAGCGTATATATAGGTAGGTGTATGCTTCGTCGCGTCGTTCGTTTTACAGCCACTGACGCTGACGAGACTAAACTCGCTTTTTCTCTCTCTTTCTCGCTGGCAGTGTCTTCGTCCCTTCGCTATTTTTTCGTTGCTGGCTTCTTGTAGGTGTGTGTAAGCTGGAGCGTATGTAGTTAGTGTTGAAATTATTTTTTTCGATAGATGGTTATCTCGCTGTCTACGAAGTGTTTATGAATGAGTATTTAATAACTTATTTGTTTGACAAGTTTTATTTTGTAACTGTAATGTTCATTTTTTGATTTTACATTAAAGTAGAAGATAAATTATTAAAGTTAATAAAAAATAACTTAATTTTGTAAAAAATTATATTTTGACCAGAAAATTTTGTTATAACTTGTAAAAAAATCTTCACCTAACAATAATTGTGTGTTAAATATTAAATAGCAAGCAATTTACTTACTTCGAATCGATGTCAGCTCGAAATTATTAAATCATCGAAAACACTCAAATTTATCCTGTTATAATATAATATGCGCATCAGCTATCACCTGTCACTAACAACAACTGAAAGACACTGAAAATCGATAAGTACGGATAACATATTCACGTGCGAATATATTCGGATTATAATTATTTTAGAAATTTGAAAAGCTCAAACCAACTAAGTGCCTAAATTAATTGTTCTCACAAAAAACAATTTTTAAGAATTCAAAATTTTAGTTTCTATTTACATCTAGTTAATTTTATTATTGACCTCAGCTCTTATACATAACATCAAAACCGTACAATCCGCGCCAGCCAAATGATAATTCCATGCAGATGAACCACTTGAAGAAGACAGCGGATCCTTCCGCTCGGCGTAGCCCTCGAAATTCCTTATACCTTAAATCGCGGCGAGCGCACAAATCGTGCCGCATGTTAATTGAGAGTCTCAGAAACACAATAAATAAGCAGCAAGAGGCACGCTCCTTAACCGTAAGAAGCAGCCCATCTCACCGAGCCAAAAAAAAGGAAGACAAAACAGCAGGTATATATACACGGGAAGGAGACGCGAACCCTCGGAATCGAGTAACCGGAAGAAATTATCTTTCCACTCGTAGCCTCGCGGTTGTCTCGCGATGACTTCCCCTTCCGCAGCTGAGAGCATTCCGTATTCCCCTCCTCCTCGCTCATAGCTGTATACCTTTACTCCGTCTTTTCTTCTCTTCGCGGGAGCATCTCGGCGCTCGCGCGCGAAAATGGGGGTAGCGCCCCCCAAGCCGGCGTATATATACAGTAGCCGCGCGCGGCTCGACATTATAAAGCAAATTGAATTGTAAATATAAAGCATTTAAAAACGGGGGCGTTGCAAACGGATTCCCTAATGAGTGGCGGGCAGCGGTAGTCCGGAGAGGGGGGGGGGGGGGACGAATAACAATACCGGAATACATTAAGCGCTTGAAATAGCGCGCCGCTGGTCCGCGAGACTGGCTCTCTCTCTCGGCAGCGGTGGAGAGAAGAAAAAAAATGGAAGAGCGAAGGTAGAAAAGGAGGAATGCGCTGTTCCTACTTCTCTTGTATATGCGCGCGCGCTCGTTTCTCTCCGTGCTCCCTCTCTGTCTTTCCTCTCTCCCTGCGATGGCATAATTGGGCCAGAATTAGCTCTGGTTGCACTAATGAAATATAAGTAGCAACTTTTTCTCCTCGACGACCGCTTCTCTTTTTCTCCTCCTACTCTCCTCGCTGTCCCTCGACTCTTGATCTCTCTCGCTTGTTCCTTTTTTGCATTTTGTTTCTGTAATTAGTCCATTAAATAGTAATTGAGTCCGTTATTATCGAATTTATTAAATACGCGAGATGAAGTAATAAATTTACCGTTCGTGTACCCTTTTTTTTTAAAAAAGACAAACTTGTTTAAAAATGTTTACGTGTATAATTTTTAAAACTCATCGCTTTTGAACGTCAAATTACAATATTATAAAACTTTAGCCGCACATAACGGAGGGTTACTTTCAAAGCTTTCCAACGCAAAAGAACTATTTTTCAAAATGTGACTCTCCCTTTTTTTCGGTCCCGTCCCTCTGCCTCAAATTACCAGTATATAAGAGGTTTTCAAAATGACGTTCATTAAAAGTTTTTAATTTTTTACAAGCCAGCCGGGTTACGGACTCGGGCGATTTTCGAGTAGTACGTCATTTTAGACATTAATTTTGTTACACGAAAATGTTTTCAACCAAAGAGTAGCCCTGCATCGCTCGGCAAAGTTGCGCTTACCGCCATTCTGCTGCGAATAAAGTCATTCATCGAATCTTTGACGCGCGCTATTGAAAAGCGCCTTTCTTCGCGGCGAGCCTCGAGCCGTCTGAAAAAAACACGGAAAATCCCTTTCGATCGACTTGTCGCGTAACGATCTCCATCCTCCCGTTAAAGCACACCGCCCTCAGTCCATTAAGCTC
>JAPYZA010007785.1:0-12071 GCA_030522685.1 Eupelmus azureus | reverse complement strand
ACACACACGCGTATTATGTAGCTACTCGAATCGCTGGTCTTTCCTTAGCATGTGCGCCTCTGTACGTACAACTTCTTTTCGTTTCACTCGGCGAGCGCGCGCAAGAGCTCTCTTTTTGAATTATCATTCACGCGCTCTGCGCGCGCAAGGCGCTCGCCCCGGAAAATTTAGGAGCTTCGTTTATTTTAACAACGAGCCGTGGGTGTAAGGTGGCAAGGAGAAGATAAATGTGACTCGTTTTTTATGGAACGGAGTAATGCTCTTGCATAAACTTCATATTCATGGGGGTAGGTTATTTGTGAATTTGTTTTTGGAAAATAGGATTACGGTTACTGTTACAACACATACCTTGTTGGAATTCATCTAATTATTGGACTGATTGAGTAAATTCAGTGCGAGGTTTAAATTACGGTCTATTTAATTTTCTCATTGAGTTCGTCTCATATTTTTTCTGCTTTACGAAAAGACAATAATTTTAGGTAATTTACTCTGAGAAAACCAAGATTTCGTAAATTTTGAAATAGCTGTTATTAAAACTTTATTAGTAAGTCGAGTCACTCGTTAAAAAGTTCGATAGTCAAATTATTCATGTAGCTGCTGGATGGATACTAAATATTTTATTAGTGAGTCAAAGGAAAAAAAACTTTATTGATTCGCGCATATCTGTCGAAACGCAGACAAAAGCAGATAAACCCATCGAGCCCGACTTTTCACATCTGTACAGTTTCTTCCAAATTAGGATAACACTCAATTCCCGGCAGCGCGAAAGAACAAAAATCGCCCTCAAACGCAGTTGTATACAAATACAAGCAAATCCCCGGTTCTCTCTCTCTTTCTCTCTGGTTAGTGTGTCGCGTTGCTGCGCAGGCAGGAATATAAAGCCTTCTCTCGGCCGCCGCTGCACGTCCAGTCCAGCAATGTGTCGGCTGGTGCATCGCGCGAGCGAGAGCATGTATTTACCTATGCGCGAGCCGGGGGTGTATAAGGCGACTCGGCAGCCTTTCTCTCTCTCTCTCTCTCTCTCTCTCTCTCTCTCTCCTGCTCTCAGCGTACGCGCAAGTACGATAAAGCGAGAGAGAACGTATGCGTTCGCGTATCGGTGAGAAAATACGAGTGTTGGTCGGAGAGAGAGAGAGAGAGAGAGAGGGAGAGGGAGAGGTGGCGGGAGGGGGGAGGAGAGGGTAGCGCGCGGCGCGCAGAGAGAGCGCTGGGTGTTTGTGGTCGGGCCAACGGGCTGGTTTACAAGTATAATGAGTCTTGCGCGCCGCATAACATTACATCGCTGCTTGCTCTGGATTTAGATTAACTGTTTACATGAACAGCGCCGAGCGCAGGCGCGGGCGACAGAGAGGGAGATAGCTGCGCCGAGATAGAGAGGTAGAAAGAGAGAGAGAGAGAGAGAGAGAGAGAGAGAGAGAGAGAGAGAGAGAGAGAGAGAGAGAGAGAGAGAGAGAGAGAGAGGAGAGAGAGAGAGAGAGGCTCGTGTGTACGTACTCTTATGTGGACTGTGTCGTTGTAAATTAAGCGTCATATAGGTACCGGCCACTGCTATTTGCCCTAGTTGAACGAGATTTTGCATCTGTAAGGACCGCCAAATAGAGAGGACCTGGCTTTTGCGAGCTCATTCCGCACATTTAACTCAATTTTCAGATGACAAGTCAAATGCTTTTCAAACTTCTTTTCTACAATTTGAAGACACATATTAATAACAACCATTATATCAATATACTCAAAGGCCTATTTTAATGGTAGGCTTTTCATAAGCTAAAGCTTAAATTTTCGCCAAACTTCACCCGCAATGCAGTATAACCTTCTTTTTTCTACATGAGAACGCAGTATAAAGAAACTCTTAGTCCCGGATAAGAGCGATCTTGCATGGTGAAAAGGTTTCGAACAGTAATACGAATTCGCGTTTCTGTTCTCTTCGACGTATACACGCAGAAATCTCCCCTTTTTTCCTCTCCTCGCCATCGACAAAGATCGACTCACGAGAGGCTCTCTCTTTCTCTCTCTCTTGCTCTCTCTCAGCACTACACGCACGACGAGGAAGCGAGACGAAAGAGGATATTCATCGTGCAGGCGTCCGTATCTTTTACATCGGCCGCCGCCGCACGGGGAAAACTCGATAACCCTCCAAGTTAAATCACCAAAGGAGTTATCGGTCGCGCCCGCGCGCGCGAAAGAGAGAGAATGTATCGTTTCAGAGGGTTCCACCCTTCTTTTTCATTTTCTTCTATTTTTTCTCTCTTCCTTTCGTAAATTCGCGCGCGAGCGCGCGTTATACGATTTACCTTTCTGCAGACGGATAAGTGCGCCGTAAACCGATAATAGCCAAACTTTTCACGCCCCCGTATGTACGCTAGTTTATTCCGTGAGCGCCCCTGATGGTACGAGCATGGCGAACTGCAAGAAAAATTTATATTTATAGAAATAATAGATTCTGACAACATGTAATTTACTGAATTGGTTCAAGTAAATACATAATGCTAAGGTTAATTCAATTAACCTTTCTTGTATTCTTTATATTATTTAGAAACTTCAAATATTTTTAAATCGATACAAATATTGCAAGGGAAAAACACAAAAAGAATATAGAAAAGTTTTCTTATTATTGTCCTAGAAGAGAACCGCCTTCTTTAATCATTGCCAAAATCAGCCAACTCATTTGAATCGAGACCGAGGGAAATTCAAATCGACGCACGTCTCTTAATTCAAGGACATGAATTTCGCGGACATTTAAACTGAAAAATGAAGCACAGATATTATCGTCGATTTGAAGTGCGGCGGCCTGCTCACTGATTTCAATTGACTTTTTGGCATCAGCACAATCTATCGGCCATAAAAAAGAATAAACGCGCAGAATCAAACTTTTATGCGAATTCATTCTGGCGCGAAAAAACGCGAAAATACACTCACCCGCAAAAAAACAGCGAGGAAAATATCCAATCGACCAAAGCGCACAGCCACGCGCAACTTTTCGCGAAAGCGGTTTATGAAAAATCGCGCAACGAGAAACGCGATCATCGAGAGCAGGCTAGCGTGCGCTCGCATAAAAGCGAGAGAGCTTTAAAAAAACGGGCGTAAAAGGGCTGGACTCTCGCCCCCCCGCCAGCCTTTCATCGCTCACGATAAAGTTCACGAGTGCGGGAAAGCGGAGAGTGAGTCGAGATAAAACATATATGTATCGACGGTATATAGATTCACCGATAAAAATCGCTCACTTGGCCTGAAAGCCTCGGTGCTTATTGATAACGTGGATAGAGGAGGAAATGGTGTTGAATATAGCTCTACTCGGTTATATTATATGTATATATACTGGCGCAATCGCTCAATTTTTCGAACGGGGATTGGCCAGTTATGAAAAGCACTGTGTGCGAGTATATAATACTTAGTTCAATGACTTGTATTTACGCAATAATTTTCAATTTTCCTGAGTGCGATCGTCAATTTTACTGATTATATATGTGATAATAAATATGAATAAATAACTTTTATTGCGTTTTAAAAAATTTAATCCTTTGAAATTGATTGCAAACGTTTTGAGAAAAGAATCATTGTTAATTGAAAATAATTTTATAAAAATTAAAACCTTACTGTCAGTTAGGTGTACTAAAAAAATAATCATGAAATTATTTTTATTATCACATAACCTTCAAAAAAGAAAGATAGATATATCCTATAAAATGTAACGAACATACAGAAAATGTATCAAGGGGCGTGGCAACGTCCTGATAGCAAGTATATACTTTATTCATTTATATTTATCAAAAATTATTCTGTTTTATATTGGAAAGTATCTATGAAATTGTGTATTAATTTTTTTTATATATTTTTAATATTTCATATAATAATAATACAAATGGTGTTACTTTTAAGTATTTCAATGGAACTGTAAAAATCTAAAATTCAGTTTCATATGCTTTTATCTTACAAAATATTTATTATCAATAAATAATTACACTCTGAGTATGTACAATAATTCAACTTATACTAACTATAAGTAATATAAATTAATTACTATCTTAAGATAAAAGCTTAGTCAATAATCATTTTTTTTTTTTTTCGATTTCTGAGAAAATTTAACATAATCATTTTAAACATCCTTTAATAGTCTTCCAAATATTTAGCAATATTTTTTAATTGATCGCAATTAAATATAATATTTCAAAAATTAATTAATTTGCATAGAGTGTCATAATCCTTATTATGTCATCATAAAGAAGAGTCTTTACATCTTTGGCCCAAAGATAATCAAGATGATTGAATTTTTTATGAGTCACGAGGTATTTTCCAATTGGATTTGGAAGTTGAGAATAAAGTTTTTGTACGTCCTGAAATATATAAATAGATTTCATAAAATGTATTAAAAAATACATAATTTTAATTTTAGTTGAATAAATGTTAACCTTGGGATCTGAAAGCCAGTCGTTAAGACTATAATGGAGAGAAACGGGAGCACTGACATTTGTCAAATTGTACAGTGGTGGATATTTTGTGCCATATGTAGCTAAATTACCACTTCTACCATGATCGAATTGCCAAAAATTACCTGTAATATAAAAATAAATTATTGTTAAAATCTTGCAGTTATATTTAAAGTTAATTAAAAAATAGCTATTTTGAATGAAGTACATCATGTATAAATTTTATACAATATTTTCGGTTTACCTGAATTTATTAGTTGAGCATAGTGAAGAAATTGATTAACACCAGCACCAGCTGGGACGTGAGCCAAAATTGCTGGAAGCAGCGACTTTAAATGCAAGAAAATGAATAAAAATAATTATTACAATCGAAATGTGTTTTAATAAAAATAGTTTAGAAGTCTAATATATTACCATATCAAATTGTTCTTTGTTAAAGCCAGTAATCAGGAACATGATATTTAAACAAAGTGACTCCAAAATTGAGGTAGTCTGACAGACCATGGAACTTAATTTTTTAAAAAGTGCATTGCTTGGTTTAAATTCACCAGAACCAATGAAGTACGATAAAATCTAATATACATTATGTTTTAATTCTCTCTCATAATTATGATAATTTGGTTAAAATATAATTTGTAAATAAACAGGCAACGAAAAACGTACATACGTAGTTCTTCATTTTTAATTACTAAAAACTTGTATCATATCAATTTAATTCTTCTCTATACTTACGTTAAATGGATCAAAATTTAAAATTTTTGCCATCATTTGAAAAAGAGGACTGTACATCTTCGAACAATAAACAACTGGAGCTAGTGAAAACATCGCATTAATTTTATTGTTATATTCTGGAACTTTACTCGCCATTACAAAAAATGCGGTACTTCCTTGACTATGTCCTGCATAAAACAGTTTATCACGCCTGGTTTCTTTTAAAATATGATCGATCATAGCTGGTAAATCACGTGTGCCAATTTCATGCCAACTAATAAAAGAAAAATGTTTAAAAAATTACATAATTTTTATTTTTGTTGTACAAGAAGAATAAAATTTAGAGAACGCAAATCTTAAGATATTAAAAGATTAAATAATTATTATTCTTAAAAATAACTGTTTAATTGTTTTCATTTAGTATAAAATTATTTAACATTTTTTCTAATTAGTAATAGTAAGATAAAATTGCAAGGAGTATAAAAAATTTAAATATATTTTTAAAATTATAACTTTGCTCTCTTAAATTTGAATTAGTTTTGCATCTTACATGTATTTTATATTTTGTGATAATATGTTAAAAACAATAAAATTATGAAATTTAAAAAAATTATATTTTATATATAACTAAAAATAACTTTTATATTTCTGATAAATTATTTTCGTATCAGAGATTTTAAATTGTTTATGTGCCTTAATAATTAATTAGTCAGTGTTAAAAACTTAAAGTAAATATTTTTGACTTTTTATAACTCTTATAATTTGATAAACAGTTAATTCACTTACTCAAAATTCCAAAATTTTTTATTATTGGCTGTTAAATTTGAATGTTGACGGGAGTACCTATTTCCCCTAGCGTTTCCCAACCAAACATCGTAACCAGCATCAGCGAGAATGAAACCTATAAATGTAATAATACTAATAAATATAAGTAAACGTGAATACACTGTAAATAAATTTAATTTAAAAGTCTACACTAATTAATAATATATCTACCAAATCCTTTTTCTGGACCAGCAAGTACCCAGTCCATTGAACTGCAAAGTAATCCATGCTGAAGAAGAATTGCAGGTTTACCGTTAGGTTTTGGGCTAGTCTTGTTACCTGCAATCCTATGAAGTTCAAGAAGGTACCCATCAATTGTCATTACTGTATGAGTCTCTGCTACATATTCATACAATTCAATGACTTCTATCTAAAAATAATGCTGGTGTTTTTATTTCGTTAAAACAAACTCTAATTTTGTAGAACAGAAAATTATATAACCATTGTTGATAATAATTTATTTTTACCTAATAACAAAATTTTAAACAAATACTTACAACATTCAGATTTGCATGAGGGTGACCACTTCGCATAATCGCCGAAAGTTCCGTCATATTTAAATCTTTCGGAAGCATATTATCTAATGCTTCCATTTGTAGGGAATTGAGGCTAAATTCTTCTGAAAATACAGCCGCCCCATTGATAAGATTAATAGAGAATGCAAAGCACAAGGCCGCTAAAAAGCACCCGTTTATTTTCATTGTAACTCCGATAGAAACGATTCAGTCTAAAAGAGTACTTTGACTTGACAATCACTTTATATACTATGTATCTCGAGTGAGATTATATAGCAAGAGCGCTAAATAAATCACATATTTTCATTGGTATGACATATTATGTCATCTGTGATAAACAATCAACGTACCGACCTATCTATAATTCGATTGATCAATATATTTTATTCTTTCGAGTCGTTTTCATTATGAGAATTTAATTACTCTCAACAATTTTATTGAAAAAATTCTTAAAACTATAAAAATATAAGTGTGGGATACTTTCTTTTTTATATCTACAGTGTTGATGATAGTTTGAGTTGTTTGCCTAATATAAGATCTAAAACGTATCATTACGTATAGATATTTAATATCAATGACACTATCACTCATCGGATTTACAAGATAACCATATATGAAATTTAAGTAATACTGATCAATTTAAGAAATAAAACTTAAGTAATATCAATACTTTACTGATAAAAAAATTAATAACACAAAAAAATCAACGTAAAGCGATTATTATAATTGAATGATTGCTTTTTTATGGTTTCTTATAAACTAAAAAAATGTAATAGTATATTTAAAAAATTTAATATAAAAATTAACTCACGTTTATTAATTTAGTGCTTAATTCAAAGGTAGAAATTATATATTAAGATGATTTGATATAACCCACAGTTATTTTGACAAAATGAATGTAAAATGTGAAAAAAACGCTGGAAAATTGGTGAGAGAAAAATGACTAAATTCCACGAAGAAAATTATATATAACTAAATGCACGAATCATCTTAAATTAAATCGCATTATCATTTTATATTTATTTTTGAATTGCAGCTTTTGTTAAAAATTAATCGAAAACTTTTTCAAATTTAAATTTAATTATATTAAATATTGACGGTGCTAATTTTAAACTTATTTGCCATGTTTACATTAAAATATTATCTATTGATAACAAAGAAGTACATGTGAAATAATGAAATTATTAACATGATATACTGAAATAGGAACATTTTTTCAGCATTTTTAATATTACATTAAAGTTCATATATTTGATATTTTTTCTAAAGTTATCTTTCATTTATCTTTAAATCTTTTAGAAAGGTATGAAGTTTCTTCAAATACATCCTAATATATAAAGAAGTGATACTGTTCTGAAGTAGCTTAAAACGCGATGCGATTAGCTGATATAAGAAGAAGTAGTTTTATCAATTAAGAGAAAAAAACAGAATATAATTTGCTAAAATAGCGTTTCACTGCGCTGATAAAAATACGTTATAAAATATACAAACACAATAGTACTATTCAAAAAATGTCTTACATAAAAAAAAGAATCCAAAAAGTCCATTAGACGCTTTTTGACTTAATGTCTCCCTTTATTCGCACATCAAATTTCCTCAAGAGGCGAAAAAAGTTAGATACGTGATCTGTCTTACACGCGAATGATGTGGCACGTACGTTCAGAGCAAGGTATTACGAGCATGGCGTTATACAGGATGAAAAAAGCGTCGCCTAAAAGAGCAGTCGGCCGAGTCGCTAGGTCGTTATCGATGGTCAATGATGTCCATTATGCATGCGTCACATGGCAGAATTTAGGTCTGATCGATCGTACCCTCGGCGCTCCGCTTTTGCAAAAAAAGCGAGCGTTCGAATTGATAGGTGTGATTCGAGATTGCTGGCTCTCTCTCTCTCTCTCTCTATCTCTCTCTCCCTCTCTTTCTCTCTCTCTTACGAAAACAAACAAACAAGATTTATCTTAAGGTGCGTGCGACGTGTTTGTCGTTCAAAAACAAAACTTTTACTTCGATATTTTCTTATTGATTTTAGAAATTGCCTTTAATGTATTCTTTTTCAAGCTATAGTTTAAATGAAATTTGAATTAATTACTAAATCACAGGGTTTTCTTTCACAATAAGTAGTGACGCAATGATATTTTTTAGTTTGAATAGTTGTTTATGAAATAAAAAAGACGTACAGCTGCGCTACTAATAAGAAAAACAATAAAATCCTTATGGTTAAATTGGTTTATAAAATATAAATTCATCGCTTTCACAATTATAAGAAACATAGAATATTCAAAAAAAGTAGATTGCTTAACTTTTGGTTCATGATTAACGAAATCAAATGCTATAAAAAGAAAACCGACTCTGCAGTAAAGGGACATGACAGGGTACACGCATTTATATTCGTTAATGACAAATTAGTAGAATTGGAAATTCGGCCTAATTTGAGCGAGTATAGTCGCAGAATGACGCGCGAGTACACGGACACGTTTGTAATTGATTGACCCGGACGACTGGCGCGCAATTGATTACCAGGAGCGGCCACGCACACAGAATCCGTTTGAATTAATTGTGCCTAACTGCCTTACGACGACTTAACCCTCATTTTAAAAATCATTCGTCTTAGCTAAAAAAAAGTTTGATAAAAAAAGGAGCGTGACTATTGGTGTTACAATATTGGCGGCATGACATTGAATGAGATGAACATTTAATATATCAACAGTGGCAATTTTCCATACTATCTATCATTTAATTGAATTTTACTTTCGTTTAATAACATGTTGCTATCTATACCATCTGTAAGACTAAGATAAATAATGAATTAATCGATTTGGCAATTACAATGGATTATCCGAGTTGCAATCGCGATCACAGGACATAAAATTTACAGGACAGACAATTTTACAGATTATTTATTTAAGCAAGTAAAATTTTGCACACACAAGGAAAAGTGTGCTTTTAGCTCTAGTAAGCTATTTCAGAGTGAGATATGTAACACGAGTCTGCCAGAAGCGAATAAGTGCTGAAAATACCCAACGCTTGCTAAAAATAGCTTTTTGTCTGAAAATTACTAATCTGACAAATGGAATTTTACAACTATGATATGAAAAAATTAATAAAACCTATCACCCAAGAAATATAAATTTCAAGAAAAACATGATGAAAAAAACCAACAAAGATATTATGTATTTCTCTAAATACTTTCCCACGCCGTAACCCTCACTGTGCCATATCTCTATGACGTCTGACCTCGTAAGCTTACACAATCCCCGCTCATCAATACATTTTTATCGCCAAGTAAATAACCCGAATATCCCAAAAAACGATTAATCAATCCCCGCCCGCGCGCGTACAAAATCGCGGTACATAGGGGGTGAGAAGAGAAAAACGCACCCTCTTTTAGCTAAATCTGAATACACAATCCCATCGCGCGCTCGGCGATTAATGAATTATGACACATGTAAATCTGAGTCATAATCGCGGGCACGCGCGCACCTTGCGTCAGCACAAAGCCAGGCCCGACAAAAAAGGGCTGGTGGACCCCTAGTGAGAAGCGCGTGTCCCCCCGCTATAACGAGGATAAGTCGCGTTTCGGGGGACTTGTATGTGTACGAGTGTGCGAAGGTTTATGCTGCACGTGGACATTCTCAGCTTTCCTGCGCGACAAATCCGCGATCCTGCATGCATAAGCGATTAAGCTGCTTTAAATTTATTAAAATGCCATCATTTTGTACGAGTCGGCAGGCTGAAGCTAGCATGTTTCCTACTAATACTATGAACATTGCGTCTTTCGCTTTTTTGTGCTTAACTTTGTCGAATCTTTTACGGATACAAAACGAAATTCGCTTTTTGGAGCATTTAGAATAGTTGTATGAACGTTTTACGTTAAGTTTTATAACTCCAACCCTTTAAAGTATATTTTGAGTTTTATTATAAAAATTAGAAAAGTTTAACTTCTTCAAAAGTTGTATTAGTTCAAAGATGGATTTGAAAAATGTACATAAAATTAGAAGTGCAGTATTCAAGAATTTTATGGTGCATTTTAGTTATTTAACTTTACTATAAAAACACTTTTGAAAATTTATCAAAAACAACTTCATTATTCTTTTATGCGTTTTCTCTATTCCTTTTTAAAACACAACGCCACCCACTCAATATAGGCAAGCCGTATTGTAAGCATCCAGTCACTTCTGTAGGTACACATACACTTCAAAGACAAAATCCGATCTCGGACTCGCGCGACAATAAATTCCCAGTCTAAAGCCAGAGTGTCTCTCAGTTTGAGAGCGGCTTTCGCATACATGCAGGCTCGCATCAAAATCATCCCACCCCCTTCGCTGCCGCACCCCAATATTGATATTGGAGTATAACAGAAGTACGATCTTAGCCCAGCGCGCGAGCGCGCGCGTTTACCCTCTTGGGGTACGAATATATACGCACGTCGACGCGTTTATATTCGCACTTTCGTGACTCCCACCCCAGACTTTAACGCTCGCCCCATAACTCGGTCTTTGGCTGTATATATATATAAACGTGCGCACATCCCCTCGGGAGAAAAAGGCGCACGGGATCGAGAGGGAGAGGCAAGCCAGTGGCACGCTTATCAAAATAACGGTTACATCTTCATAAATATTTGGCCGGGCCGCAGAGTCGCGACGAGCGTAAAATCGGCATGGAAATTAGGGCGCGAGAAATAGAGGGTGCCGAATTCTGTTCTATTACGAGCGCTCAAATTATCTCTCGCAGGCCTCGAACACACATGGAAGAGGGGGAGTAGATGCTGCTGCTTTATTAATGCGATAATTTGTCAGCGAATAAATTTTTGTTTTCCGATGGTTTATGCACGATCTTATGTTGGTCAATTATTTATATGTAACAAGATGTTGGGGTCGACGTTTTTAATGGAATGTGGAATATTGCAAGGGGGAATTCAATTTTCAACTGATGTCGTATTTATGGTTTTTGTAAATGATGGAATTTCTTTTCTTGCTTACTTGACAATTTTGGGCTTGTCAAGAATACATAAACACTTTTATTTTATGGAAAACTTTAACAGTACGATAAAACATAATGGAATACATTTGTAACGCTTTATAACGTACTATGCTACTTTTATCTCTATCGTCTTCACCAAGGAATCCATCTATTAAATAAATTAATATAAAATAGTTCATTGTATAAGATTGATAAAAAATGTTCAAGTCAGGATTGTCGAAGCAACTCTCAAGAAAATGAGACTGAAGAACAATATAAGCAGCAGCAACAGCAGGCAATGGCTCGTAACTCGTAAAAGTGTGAGCTAGTGTGGGTGTATAAGGTGCGCTTGCGCGGGCGTGAAACTGTATAAACATTTGGAATTAGTATTCAGATGTGCAGCTGTTGACTGCTCGCTGGCCGCGCTCGCTCGCATTTCGAGGGCTTCCCGAGGCTTCGTTTAATTGTCGGGCAGATGCCTTGCCGTCGCCCTCCCGTCCTGTATATACGTACTCCTCGAAGCATCGTCAACCCGCCGGCCCTCCTCACCTCGTCAACCCTCGCTCTTCTCGCCGCTCGCTTCTCCGCTTTCACTTTGTTACGTTTCATTTATTTTCACGAACCGAATTAGGGGAGAGGG
>JAPYZA010007781.1:0-11502 GCA_030522685.1 Eupelmus azureus | reverse complement strand
ATTAATAAAGCTTTTGTTAACAAGTTTTTGTTTAGTATAATTTAAAGAATTGCAAGCTGATTAGAATTTGTTATACGAAAAGCTTAAAGTATTTTATTTTATTTCTTTTTGTCCATTATTTTATTTTAAAACTAGCTCAAAATCTTTTACTGACGTTCCTGAAATTGAACACAAAACCGGAATAATATCGTTATCAATAATGCGATATAAATATAATAACGTTAATAGTACGTTTATCCGAGTGTTTATCGTGACGTGCGTCTTAGTGCCGCGTATCTTACATTTCATTAAAGAAAATGCAAAAATGCTAATATTAATTTTCATTATTTATTAGTTAAATTAATTATATTACTTTTACTTGAATTAAAGTTTAAGTTTTCTATAAAAAAATTGAAAGGATAAACCATATCTATTGTATATTTGACGAACTCTAATCAGTTATAGCTTGAGAGTTGAATAAACCGTGTGTGTGAACAAATATTGCAATATGTTTGTATTTCATTTTCAGAATTAGTATTAACATCATGTATTTCCAATAATATTAAATTATTAAAAATTGTTAAGAGTTAGTTTATTAAAAATTAGTAACAAAAATGATACGTGCCTAAATTTTCTAAAAAATTGCTACTTGGTTAATTGTCCTATATAAAAACAATCATGACGTTAAATTGTAAATAGTCTTACATTGTACAATTTAACAATTTTATAATAAGAAAATTATGATACTGCATATTAGCTTCTAAATGAATCAGAAATTTGAATAGACACTATAGAATATAAAAATAATATTTGACTCTCAGAACGGGACATTAAAAAAGATATGAATTAATTTGGCACGAAGTAACACCCATATACAAAAGCGTAAAATTATTCACAATGTACATACGTGTCTCGATAACAGTATCCTTGATAATATGGTCCATCAAAGCGAGAGAGTACATCCTATTTATAAATATAATCACAAGCGATATTTTTAGATATAATCACAACTATGCAGTAAATTGTATACATAAGTCTATCGTATGATACTTTAACAAAGAAAAAAATGATATACATGAAATTTATGATTTTAGCGCGCTAATTCATTGATGGGCTGGGGCTTCGACACCGCCGAGCACTCTTTAGCTTTGGCAACACAGTCAGCGATACCTGCAATGATGGCATTCAACATACCGATCATGACAATTGACCATCTGCTCTGTAAGGGCATCGATATAGTCGAACAGCGTGTACCTGCTGTTCATCTTTCTCCACATCTCGTGAGTATTTTAAACAATTTGAGATTTCCCGAAAGCATACCGATGAGTGTTTGAGTGTTTTTATTTTTTTTTACATATTCAAAGAAGATAAAGTGAAAGTAGATAATTTATGAGCGGTAATTGTCTGATGAAACAGACAATTATATTATAAAAATGTTGGTTGTCACTGATGAAATACATACCCTTTCAATTGTCGAGTACTTGAAACTTATTCAATTATATTCAATCTACTGCTCTTTATTCCTTCATTGTTAGTGAGCAAAAAAAGTTTAACTGACAATAATTATATTGCTTCTTGAAATAGAATAAAGAAAAGTAGATATATTACACACCATAGTACCATATAGTTTAAAAAAACTTTTTATCATTAAAAATTTACTTGAATATTACATAATTATACTCCTTAAAAACGCAATGATTAAAACATTTCTTGGAGACGAACAAACACAATTGACAATCTGACGGAAGAGAAGAAAAGAGAAAAAAAAAGAAACTTGAATCTTTCTGCAGATGTACTGGAACACACGAGACTACGTAAACAATAATTTTGTGAAACCCGTGCTGATAAGGGCGGACAGCGTGAAATTAATCGGCAGCCAAGCGGCGAACGCCGCCGTCGAGAGGCTGGTCGGTGCCATCAACGTGGCTGACCAATATGTCGATCGCTATCTACCGGCCGATCCAGCTGACAAAATTGCCGAAAGTAAGAAGTGCATTACGACAAGTTAGTTTCTATAGCCGTTTCATTTCTTTCTTTTATTCAACTTTTTATTCGCCCTCGCGAAACAATAACTCGCCTTAATCGTGTCAGCGTCCGATTATTTTTAAGAATGAGAATAATTATTGCCACCAAAACAGATTTTTATTGCGACATGTAAAATGCTTGAAAATCACTGTTCTTTTTTGAGATTTAAGGAATTTTGAGCCCGCCAGGTTACCTAACTGAAAATTTGACATGTTTTTTTTTGTTTTTCTTTTATTATTGAAACTTTGACTTTGTTTGCAATTGATGTACTTATTAAAATTTATTGTTTAGATTCTAAGTCAATGTTATAAAGCATCTCGTAAAATTATAAAACTTCATAAAATGTTTAAAAATTCGTGAATTTTAGAAATACTTTAGTTCACCAAAATTCTCAGTTATCTTATAATGAAGTCATCGTTGATTCAACAGAACTCTTGATACACCAAACTCTCTCTCTCTCTCGCTCGCTCTATTCCCTTGCCTTTCTCACATTTTTCGGTAATATAGCGCATATTATTATGACTGGTTCCTTTGAAACGATTAACGCAAGTTAAAGTCGATTGCGACCGGTAAAAATAAACGTCGCAAAATAAAAGAGAAAAAGTATCAGCGCATGTACACATACAGCAACATTAACATGAGAGCGCGCGTATGCTTCTGTTTGTCGTTATCGTAGCGTGCACAGATTCCGCCAAGAGCGAGGAGACGGGCAACAGCAACAGCAGCAAGGCGGCGCGCACGATCGAGCAGGGCGCCAGATTTTCGCGAAAGCTCCAGCGGAGGCTGACTCGCCGCACCCTGGCCGAAGCCCGAGCGCTCAAGGAGCAGGGCACCGAGTGCATCCACGTTCTCCTTTATGTCGTTGAGCTGGTAATCCTTTGATTTTTTGAGCCTTCAAAATTTTCACAATTGGATTTATAAAACTTTAGGAGATATTTTTTAGAGAACAAATTCTACCTATAAAGACAATCATGAGATTTTATAACCGAAAAATGTATTGTCTTAAGACTTTTATTAAAAAAAATTAAATCTTTTTTTGCATTTAGCTTTGAACATTTGTAGATCGAATCTCATGACCTTCTAAGTCATATTAAAGTTTATTAAAGTCCACTGACTATTCTCACTCTCTGTAGACTCAGATTTTTATCCCAGACAAATTAACTATTCGTGTCCGTTAAAGATTCAATAGCTTCATCGTCCAAATAAAGAGAACGAAAATGGGGGCGTAATTTTTGTTTTCAGCTAGCCACAGACCCGAAGCTAGCGATGCAGAAGGCAAAGGAACTGTGGGCATCGTTGAGCTTACCAGAGCCAGAGAATCAGGCCCGGCCGACAAATCTCGAACAGCTGCTGGTCCTGTTCACTCGTGAAACAGCTCGTCGCATCGTCCACCTGGTGAATGGAGCAGCCAATCTGGCCGCCCGAGCACCACGTCGCCTGATGCGCACCCTACTCAGAATTACTCATCAACTGATCGCCATCACTGAGCAAACTCTCAAGGTTACCACTGAGTCAATTTGCCGTCTCCTGGCCGACGTCCTCCTGGTCACCTCTTGGTCCGCATCCCTCAATCAACCGCAGCAGCAGTTGGCATCGCTGGTCACCAAGCCCAAGATCCTCTTCAAAACGAATGATGGCTATGGTGGTACTGGCTGCGCTACTGCTGCTGTTGGTAACGGGGTTAACGGTTTAAGCGGTAATTGTCTATCCTTGATCGCTAAGATCAATATTGTGCCACTACCCAGGCCAGTTACCAAGTTGTCATCATCGTCCGAGTTAATCGAAGAATTACAAAACGGAGACGATGATGACAATGTGATGCTGGAGGCCAAAAAGTCGATCAGCGAGGACTTTGATCATAAGGAGACGAGCAAAAATATCGTTAATTCGATCGCAGATGAGAAAGGGAGCTACACGGCAGTACGTCCAATTGTTAATAAATCGAGAAAACTGCCGGTGAAAAGCTCGCTTATTTACAACGGTGAATCGTTAATGACAAAGGCCAATAATCACGCGGATAAGAAGGTGCCCTTCTTTGGAAAATCAAGCCGATTTCGCCCATAAAACAAGTCGTATATTAGCAATAATTATGGATGCTCTATATTTACAATTGAAATCTTTTTTTCTTATAACGGAAATAAATTTTTTCTTGTTTAATTTGAACCTGTATACGGTTTGATTTTAAGAAGAAAATTTTCTTTTTTTTGATTCGGAATAACAACAGGAATAATGAATTTGAATAATAACCATATGAAATATTTATCAGTTATCTTTATAAGATCTTGGAGTTCATTTGCTGGATTAAATATATTGATATAGAATCAAACAATAGAATTGCTAATTATAGTTTAAGATTATAAATCCCTTATACATCATTATCAAATTGCAAGCCAATAAAAAAACTATGTATATACACATACATTTAACAGTTGATATTTTTTTACAATAAAATTGATACGTTAACGTATGAAATATAATTTTTGTTAGTTAATTAAAATTTATAAAACAAATAATTTCAGAAAATTTTACAGATATAATTTGTACTATATTAAGATCAAACTGTACCATGTATCTTTAACATTAATCAGCCAGTCATGATTATTCAATTTTTTTTAAGAACTGATATGGAACATATCCTATTATTATGTTACACGCACAATAATTGAACGTATATAACAAGTAAATTAAACATTATGTAATAATTTTTTTATACTTATCAGAACTGATATATCGTGATCTGGTTGTTTGTGCATTTTACTGAAGTTATTATAAAATACGAATAATTAAGCCATTGCTTTATTTTATAGGAGAAAAATAATTGAATCTATAATATACTCACTAAGGATTTATTCATTTATTATGAATTTCTGTATATTTTATTGTTATCATCTCACTCATATATTGGTTAAGGAGATGCGTTCTTTTATTTTGTGTTTATTTATAATATTATTTAAAGCTTATCTAGTGGCTATCTAATCTAGTATGTGTAAGGTATCAATGTACTTCTAATTTTATTATTTTGTGCTGATGATCTGACTAGATAATATATCATAATTGACGGATTCTGGTAATGATATGTTTACATATATTTAAGCTTCAAATACCATGTAATATTTTTTTCTAAAATTTTTGTTATCTGCATGTAAAATCATTTTTTATCAATTCATCAACATTCCAACAATTGTTTCTTAGCTTGCTATAAATAAGGCTAGCATGTTTTAAATAATAACTTAAAATAGGGCAATTCGAATAATTGGAAAATTAGTCTAAATGCTATGATATACTTTTTATGATATTGTTATGATATACTTTTGATAAAAACATTTCTAATGGTCAGAAAATGGCTTTTTTTTAAAACTTTGTTTAATATTTTAGAAACGAAAGTGGATATTTTTTTGAAGTAAAATTTTGCAAATGCATTGTATTTTATTTAAACTTATATTAAAACACTTCAAAATATTTTAAAATATTACCAAATTTTTTAAAATTGTTTCAAACTGATCCAAAATATTTCTAAAAAATGTTTAATTTTTCTTAGTTTTTTTAAATATTTTTAAACTGACCTAAATAAGTATCTAAGTATTCAAGAATGTTATATATAAGTATCCAATTGTACAAGAATGTTATTAAAATATTGCAACATATTTTAAAACTGTGATATACTAAATTAAAAACGCTAAAACCACTTCGTGCAAAATTACTCGTAAATTATGTCTTAGCAAATCAAAATTTGCTTTAAAATTTCCAAATATGTTACAAAATTTTCCAAGCTTTCGATATCCGCGAGTTTATGTCAAAGTTATACTATAGAATCTTTTTGGCATACATGCTTCAAAATACTTAACTTTTTCGTCATGCTTTATATTTCTAAATATTATGAGTCAAAATGACCTATCGGAGTACTGGAATGTTTAATTATAAATAAAATTTTTGTAATGTTAATCTAAATTCCATTTAAACTAATTAAAAATATTTATATCAGTTAATTTAAACACCTTATAATTATTTTAATTATGAATACTTTGGGTAATATGATTTGATTATTGCTGTTTGTTATTGTACGTATATTTTTTCTCACTACACTGTAAAAATTGACTTTTTCGATGACATTATTTTTAATTTTTTTAAGCGGTTTATTGTAAACTTTTATTTTATACACTTTCTTTAATTATGATTGATTAATAAATAATTATAATGTAATTCATTTGTTTTATCATTCCCTTATTACAAAATTATAATATCACATTGAATAAGCCAGAAATTTCTAGCATTAATAAAATTAATTAAACAAAAGTAGAAGTAGCAACCATTAAAGGTTTATACGTCTGCATTTCTTCTATCTTACAGATGGTACCGATTAAGGGAAATCGTGATGCCGCCAGTGCACAAATGAATGTTTTGAGCGTTGCTATCTACAGGCTTAATTCTTCTACCAATCAGTTTCTGGTACGCGCATAGTTTCTTTTTTATATTTATCATATTTATAAACTTTATTTTATACAATAATTAATATTTTTGATTCATTTTTTTAATTACTCTATAATGAGAATGTTTCTTTTTAACATCTGTACATTATAATATTTTTTTACAGGAGCAATTAGCCACTTATTTAGCTGGACGTCCAAAAGCCAAAAAAGGAACGCACGCATCATTTCGCCAAGTAAACCACAATAATCACATGACAAATGCAACAAACACACCGGTAAATGGAATTGAATAACATTGATTATCATGCTTTTATCCTTAATTTAAAGAATGTGCAAAATAAATGGAAACTCGACTTGTTTCGAGATTGGCTATCATTGATTTATCAACTGATCGAATGGTAGTCATCGACGACTATACTCATTTCATAAAATAAAGCATAAATATCAAACTCATGACCTTGTATATGTAATTACGCTTAAATTTTAACGTATAAGTGCTGACAAAAATGTACAATTGCGCTATTAAAACAATGATCGTATATTAAATTTAGTAGAAATAATGATTGATCAATTAAGGGAAAATCAATTTGCTAAAATAAGTAAGCATATTAATAAGATAAATTTAAGTTTTTGATGTATCTTATTGCTCATTAAAAAGCAATGAATCAATGATTCCGTTTAATGCAATTGTCTCAAGGCTGATCAAAACATTGGACTTTGATAAAAAAGTATAAGTGATAAGATTAAATACATTCATTGGTGTAATATGATTGAATTACATCATGTAATAGATACACAGTTTTATCCTATGAGACGAAATAAATATAAAAATACTTCATGTCCAAATATTATAGACTACACTTCCAAATTATGTTTATTATTGTTAAAATAAAAAGTTAATAAAATACTATATATTTAAAATATTTTTGCTTTGGATTTTGTTATTATAATCCTAAAAATATAACACGTAGACATGATATAATATCTAGATACTGATTGTTTGTGGCAAAATATTTACGTCGCAATCTTTTTAATAATTTAAATGTAAATGTATTTTGTAACAAATATAAAAAGCTTGATATTCCATAAAATAAATACAACCTAATCATTCAATGTTCAAGGCCTAAAATGATTATAATAAATAAAATTACCGCAAGACAATGTTTCATTGTTATCGAAACTCCGTTTAATCATACCACGTACATATAAATTTTTCATTCGCTAATGCAACAAAAACTACCGAGATCAAATATTCCATATTTAGCTACAAGTATCCGAGCGCACTGTAAAAGTCAAACCCATCAGACATCAAGAACACGATGAACTATCAATTTCGAATTAGCTCAAAACTACGCTGTATCAAAGTCCTCGAAGACAAATGATTTTCGCAACTGAAAAACCATCCGTCAAAATCTACTGTAGCTCATACTTGTACAGCAGCGCTGATATGCCACTATGGCCTCGAGAGTGGGGCTGTCTAGACTGCCGATAGACGATAGCGCAGCACGCGCAATTTTCCCTTACTGGAAATACTAGATCGGTTAACATCACCGCATCCTTCGGCGACGGTTCACCCAGCTTTATCAGCAACTCTATGCAGCCTTATCTTCCCGCGCGCACGCACACATGAGCCAGTCTGATGATTCAGACTGGAGATTCTATTTTTCCAGACTATGAGATACACGGAGTGTGTATTCATGAAATATACATGGACAACTCTGCGAATATATCACATAAGTACGTGATCTACGGCACGAGTGTTGCACGCACCAGGCACATGAGATAACACGCGAGCGCTGAAAAATTTAATGAACTCGTGTTGCGATGGCTGGCTGTAGTTTTCCTATTTTTGCTTGTTTTAGCTGGGCTGGTTTGGACGCTGCTAATTGGTAGAGTGTAAAAACAAAGGACGCCGGGGATAAAAACAGATTGTTTATGCAACTGGCTGCGGCGTCTATTAAAAATGCATTTTTGGTAGACGATTTTAATGCGATAAGATGATTGCTTATTGGCTCGGGATCTACTGCGAATGGAAAAGCTTTGGAGGCTGCTTATCATAATAGGAAAATAATAAAAGCTGCCTCAATGCGCTGATACGAAAATTAGAAGGTCGGCGGTGGTCAGTGCACTCGAAGCCGTATTAGCGATAATGTTTATAACAAAATGCATAATTATTGAAGACAAATGTTTTTCCTTGCGTGTGGTCGTTAAAATAAGTTTTTCTTTGGAAAAGAATTTTTATGACATAGATAATGTTGATAAAATAGAGCTCGATATTTGTAAATAGCTTAAGAAACCAATATTGGCTGCAGTGTACAGTAGAAAAAGACAAACAAGGTAAGACTATAACAGGTATTATTTTCTTCTTTCAACTGTCATCAATAAACAATCAAAAAGCTACTTGGTGTATGTTTAACAAATGTTTGAACATGAGATTCGAAAATTACTTTCTTACTCGACAATATTACTACAACTTTCTTTATACGTTTATTAAACGTTAAAAAAACACGCTTCCCATTAACCCATTATTCGAATCAGTACTAACAACCATATTCTAAATTAAATTATTCTAAATTAACTTCCCTTCACATCGTCAAACCAACACCACCATATATCCCTTTATCACCCAATAAAACATGAAAACCTATCCCTCGCTCCTCAAACAAAAATCGCCGGTCAACCGATCTCGCCGCACCGCATCGGAAAAAGCACTCTCTCTCTCTTTTTCTCTCATTTTCTACACGACGCCTGCGTGAAGCCGGCCTGCAGCACACACGAGTGAGCCATTCCGCGATTGGACTTTGCTCTCTCTCCGCATGCGCGCTTGCGGACTTTCCTCTCTCGCGCTTGCTCCGGTTCGCCGTCTCCCACTCGCTTGTGCGTCTGCGTTGCGCGCGCAGTGAAAAGAGAGAAACAAGAGAGGACAATCCAGACGAGGCGACGGCGCGCAAGGCGATAACGCTTGGAACGTCGGCAAAGAGCGGACAGCTAGCTTTCTCGGTGAGTATGTGTATATACAGATTTTGCCCTCTCCTGGCAACAGGTTTTTCCTTTTTTTGGGTGGGGTTGGTTGGTGGTGAGGTTCGTTGGCTGGATGGATGGTGTGTGTGTGTTTTTTTTGGATGGTGGATTGGTTTTAGTACTTTGGGGAGGTCGAAGCGGGTGACGTTTGGTAACGCGAGTTTGTAATTATTTGATTTTTTAAATTTTTGCTTTAATTGAGGCAGAACGGGTTTGTGGACTGCTGTATTTTTGAAAAATAATAATTATGATTAATATTTAAATGTCATGCGAGTGTTTACTTATAATTTCGATAAGTCGTGTCTAATCGTACACAAGTCGACCATATCAAAACCTTATTTGATGCGATAACTTGGCGATAAATTCGGTCATATTTAGTTTACATCCTTTACAGTCGAGTCTGCTGACAAAAATTAAAATAATTTTCATTATTAAATTTGTAAAGCTCGTGTAGAAAATAATAAAGTCTATATTTCACTAGTTATCGGTCAATCAACATCCTATCGGTTATAAAAAATCGATCGTTGCGAAATACGAAGTTTGCATAAGCGCGACGTTATCAGTTGGGCACCACTTAAAAATGGTCTTATTTTAATTTACAAAAAAAAAATCGACTTATCGGAGTATTAGAAGCGGTTTTATCTGCTAACTCGAACGATTCGTTTCCTAAGATCAAATGTTGCGCTATGAACGCTGCACCGGACATTGTAAAATAAGAAACGTCTAGACGATGTTTCTTTTGAAAGTCGAGGAAGCCGGAAGACGTTTTCATACAGCCAGTTATTAACGTTAAGCCGTTAATAGTTGACTCCTGCTTTCTCACAAGTCATTGAACTTCTTTATGCGTGCGGAGGCATGCTGCAGTTGTTTCGTACCCAGCCGAACAATGGCAGGTTTATGTGCTTAATTTCAATTGTTTTAAGGATACGTAAATGTTGGAAAAAATTTTTTTTGACACTGTATTTATTGTAAATATTATGATTTTCGTAAAGTTTCAAAGTGTATGTTTACAAATATCGAACTAACCTTACAGATAAGCTAATTCATTGCGGTAAAAGGAAAATTTATTCAGCAAATCTGGAAGAATTGAGGTGATAAATAAAGATGAATTTTGAAAAAAAAATATTTATTTAAATTTAAATTAAAGCATATGATAATTTTGTTTCTTAAAATTTTTTTGAACGTTTTAAGATTCTCTCTTATGAATTGCTTTAAAACGAGGAGTCGAGAGTAAAAGCACGAAGTCTATTAATAGACGTGTAATGGTCCTTGTACGGCCCGCATACAAAAAGTATCTTTAAACTTGAAAATGACTTCGGAGGTTATAAATGCAATATTTACAGAAAAAACAAAGCACTTATTCCTTTTTAAAAATTAAACATTCAGGAAAAGAGATTATACAATCGTTCATTTAAAAAACTATAAAAAAAAATAATTACCTCCTTACCTTTTCTTAAAATCTCAAATTTCCAGCGTTCCTCCAGAAAGTCAAATATCCAAGAAAAATGCCAAGCGCCATCGAGGAGCTGCCCCACATGGAGCTGGTGAATCGCATGCTGGAATTGCCGATGATCCAGCTGGCTCTGATGCAGTCTTCTAAGACATATACGCGCCTCAAGGACTCGCACCAGCTGGTTTACTGGGCCCTGTCGACGGCCGAATCGTCTTTAGAGACAGCTACCAGGCAGGCCGCGCCCTTGGCCAAAAAGTTCGAGATGCCGCTGAGCTTGGTGGATCATACGCTCTGCCGTGGGCTTGATACCATTGAAAAGAAGGTGCCCATTGTTAAGGAGAAGCCGGAACTGGTATGGCATTTTTAATGTTTGTTTTCTTGGGAGTAGTTTTATGGAAATAATGACAATGTTTTTGCTTTTTTTATTAAATAATCTTTTTGTTTGATTTATGTTCATATAATTTTGGCAATATTGATACAGTTTTATGTACAAGCTGTATAAATATGTATTAAAATAAAATAATTTGTACAAGACGTATAATTGTCCTTACTTAAACTTATTTAATTTATACATTTTTTCTTTTGTTATATCTTTTA
>JAPYZA010007778.1:0-24733 GCA_030522685.1 Eupelmus azureus | reverse complement strand
ACAAACAAAAAAAAAACAAAACAAAACAAAAACCTTGACCTCGAGTCGTCGCTTTTAAGCGCACACTGCCGATCACCGCCGATCGCTGCCGCCGCTCTTCCGGAAATTTGAGCTTCTCCTCGCTGCACAAAGTCTTGCATTCTTCTTTTTCGGTTGGCGCGCGCTTCCCCGGCGTTTTATGTTTTTTGGGACGCGCGATATAAATTAAAAAGTTTGAGCCTCGATATAATCTTTTTCTCCATGCCGGTAATTAAGAATTTAATGAAACGTCGTTGATGCCTCGGAAATTAAGATTTGAAATGGGCAGTAGCGCAGGGGCGCGCGGCCGAGCATAGCCGACGCTTATGGATCGGCGCGTGATCGAGTACGAGATTCAATAAAGCTGACGTTAAGTGTCCGCGCCCAATTTTAATTGCTTTTTCATGGAAATACAAATGCCTAAGACTTGTAAAGTTAAAAGATAACATAACGCGATCGACTTGCTTTATTAATAGCCCTTAAAATTAGTAGCTACGTATCGTCGTATCGGCAAGAAAGAAAAAATGTTTATTTAGCAGTTATTATTCGCGACAGCTCGGCATCTTTATTTGTCGGAGCAGCGATTTTGGATTTCTCGCGCCGGAGAGCTGAATAGATAAAATCAGCTTTAAACTCGGGTAATAACGAAATCCAGCGACGTGTATGATCGAAAACGTGCCGACGGCCCCGGAATTCGTAACCGCTGCGCTTCTGGCCCATCGACTCGGAGCTTCCCGTGTCGAAAGTACGCGCTCGGCATATCATTAGGCGCGAATTTGAATGGCCCGTAAAAGGAGAGACGCGCGCGCAGCGCAATACATACTAATTAATTTCGACGCTGCAATTTGACGTGCCCCCCCCCCCGCCTCTCTCTCTCTCTCTCTCTCTCTCTCTCTCTTTCTCCGTGCGCGTGCTATCTCTTGCGAATATCAAAATTCTCACGATTATTTCTTGGGCTGCTAGCGTGCTAACTTTAAGACGTAGCTATCTCGACAAATGGTCAATTTGGCCCATTAGAGCGTTAAATAAGTTTAATTTCATGGAGGCGGGCGTCGCTTAGATTTGATTGATTTACGAGTGTGAAGTTCGAGAGAGAGAGAGAGCGCGCAAGTGCAGAGCAGATCGGTATGTTGGATTGTATTGTAAATTCTCGCTTATGCAAATGGCGCTTTGTAAAGTTATTATTTCGGAGCAAGAGTCGGGAATTTAATAACTTGTGCTGTGATGTCATCTTAGGGCTTGCTTGGTGTGCACTTGCGGCCGCAACGCTCGCTGGATACTTATAATGTGACGTGAGGCGCGTCTAATTGCACGTGGACGAAGCTAGCGCGGCTACGAAGCTGTTAGAGCTTATGTAACGATCTGGATGCGATAAGTAATTGCCAATTGGACCACGTAAGAGGCTTATCTGCCTGTACCGATCACAACCCGCCTAGTCGCCCCGAGAGAGATAAACCTTTGCTCTCTCTCTCTCTCTCACATTATCTCCCCTCTCTACCGAATGCTCCTCGCTCGCTACTCGCGGGCGCGCGCGCGCGCTATCTCGCAGAATAAGCTCACCTCGGTAAGTAGACACGTACCTACTCTCCCTCTCGACCTCTCTTCCTTTTGTCCTCCAAATGCAATCTCAGATATCGAATGTTTAATTGAAAATTTACTATTCTTCATTCACCGACCTGCAACGCTATACAATCAGATTTGTTTTACCTCTTAAATGTTAATCTAACAATTAACTAGAAAGAGAAATTTAAAAATTAACCGATAATTTATCACTTTTATTTGACAAGAATAATGGAAAAGAAGCTCCAAGTCGTAGCGAAAAATTTGATTAGCTTTATTTTTGAAAAAGTACAATGCTTTATCTCATAATCGTATTGGTCATGCTAGAGCTTAATATAGGTCGCATCGAAAAATTTGGTGCCTGGTGCGCAGTCTGGCAGAGCATCGTATTTCTGTGAAAGGCAGGCTCCTCGTGCCGAAAAATGAAAAGTGTCACTCGGTTGGAGGCAATCGAATTAACACGCGTAAAGAAAGGACTAGAGCATCCTGTCTGATTGTTGACGGCTCGGCCGGTCCACGCTGCAGATACAGAGAAATTCGTCTCATGCAAATAGGCATATAGCCATTGAGTGCAGGCGACGGCAGCGGCAGCAGCACTGCTTTAATAAAAGTACGGCGCAAAAGGCACTTCCCGCTGACAATGCGCCCAAGTACCAAACACGAACAATATCCCCTGCTTGTAGGGGAAGCTATGCGAGCGTGCGCGCATCACGCATCGCTACACCTTTTAAAGCGTGCCGCCGCCGCCGCCGCCGCTCTCTTTTTTCAGCCCTGCGTGTAGATATAACAGACGCACACAAACAGACACACGCACGCACCGGCTCTCGGGGCCATAAGAAGGGGATGATCTGCCCTGGGCTCCATGTATGCTTTGCTAGCGCGCATTGTGTCACACTTCCTCATTCAAACGCTGATTTTGCGGTCGGCTTGCGTAGCAAATCTCTAGTCTGCAGACTATTTTCATCGCTCTGTCCTTTTTCTCTTTTTCGTTTCTCTCGCCTATACCTGCTGCTATGTTCAGGCCTACAAACTCAAACCATTTCTAGAGCCACAATTTTTTGCACAATTCCTTTTTTTTCTTTTTTCTTTTCTCTTTTTTGTCGTTAAAGCTGTAGCTGTATCCGCGTAAGTAAAAGGCATGCGGCGATGGCTCGATCAGCCGCTAAAGAAAATGAACGATTATGAAAAGAAGAAGGTAATGAAGATTAAGAAATACATAAGAATGGTCTTACGCATAGTTCGGTGAGGTTTATCCGCGAGAAAGCTCGCGAGGGAAAGAGAGAAGTAGAGAACGATAAAGGCGAGGCGCGTAACTCGCCAAGTAACGACCAATTAACGAGAGCGCGGGAATTCCGAGGTAAGCCGCGCGCACTATATATAGGTAATTAAAATAATCGCAGCCGATGAGAATTATCAGGAGAGAGAGAGAGAGAAGTCTTCGAAAGAAGGAAGGCCGCCGCGTGCACGAACAAATCGGCTACTGCTGCAGCCGGCTCGCTTCTTTTTTGCGCAACCTGGAATTAAGCGCCGATTTACGGCCGAGAACTGCATCTTAATTAAAGTCGAGGCGCGAGCGCCCGAGCACGTTTATGTAACGCTGCTGCGCGTTTTGCATTTCGCGCGTTTCGCATTTTTCGGCCCCCGGCTTTGTCTTCCTTTTTATTCGCACTATTATATCCAGTTTTTTTACTCTTCTTTGCTGCTCTCTGCTATGGGATAGCTGGATAAATCTATCGACGCTGCTGCGTCTATGTAACACAACATATAAAACAATGCATTTTTGCTAAGCGATAATAAATACGCCAAATTCTAGATCTATAATTCTATGGAATTGAAGAAAATCTAGCGATTGAGCCTTTCTGCTTGTTTGTATTGACAGAGGCACGTTTACATTTGAACGGCGAAATTTCCATTCATAGATACTGCTTTATGGTGGTTGTACAAATCGCCAAGGAGAGATAAAATCTGGCCATTATACTATATGATCAAGTCTCTATATATATGTTGGTCGTACGAGTGGGCTTGGGCACACATAGCTCAGCAGGGTTTGTGTGTTTGTTGTCAGGGGCAGCTCCCTCTGTCTCGCTCTCTCGCTCTCTGGAAAGAGCTGTTACGCTTTGACTTTGAAAAAACAAACCGAATCTGCTCGGTCGCGGGGAAGGAAAGAAAGGGGAAAGGATCTTTTGAAGAGGCGGCAGAAGGGGAAAGGATATATGCCGGATCGTTGTCTTGCTCCTCGCGCGACCCTTCTCCAGCTCTCAGTGCCGTCTGTACGTGTGTGATTGCTTTCTATTGAGGCTCTCTTCTCTCAAGATCGAGTCGCGCAAGCGATTCAGATCGTGGGAGAGAATCTCCGGAACTCTCCTTTCTTCCACGCGCTCTCTTTCTCTCTCTCTCTCTCTCTCTCTCTCTCTCTCTCATTCGCAGAGCAATAGCAAGCAGTCTACCTCGGTCCCCTCTCGCTCTCGAGCCGATTTTTCGAAACCAGAAGAAACCCACGATTGCGCGCACCAATTGTGGAATCGCGAATGCATGCTCGGCTTTCTTTGCCAAAGCCCAATTGTCCCCGTGAGAAGGGCCATTCAGGCCAAATTCTCGGGCCGACACGACACCGATTGATTTAGGCTCATTTCCATTGTAATCTTTCAATTTTACAGCAAATCAGTTAAAATACAAATTTTTTTAATGAAATTACATAATAATTGCATGCTTTTTATAATAAAAAATATTGAATAAATGTAACATTTTATACTAAGTAAATCTTTCTTTCTGTTTCAGGTAAGTCAAACAATTATGGCATAGCGAGATAATCCGTGCGGGATTCCAGGTGAGTAAAACTGAAAAAAGCGACTTTTCTTTGCTTGATCGGACTTTTTCCCTATCTTTGTAAACACTAATTTCCCGCCCCCCCCCCCCCCCCCCCCCGCCCCCTCACACTTCCGACTAAATTGCGCCCGAGTTCGAAGAGACCATCCTCCGCTTCTCCATCTCGATTTTCAGCGAACCCATGTTCCAGCCCTTATTTCTCGTCGCTGCTCAGATAAGAATAAAAACGCTTGGCCGCACAATGAAGGTGTCGTTGCAGGAAATTATACAGCAGTTAGAAGGAGCAATTGTCTCGCGGCTCGGCATTGTCTTTCCGCCCGCTCCTCTCTCACAACCTTATCTCTCCCTTCCTCCCCGCCTGTCCCCACTTTTCTCTTCTCTTGGCTTTTATTTTCACTTTAGCCCGCTCGATCCCTGCTGCTGCTGCTGCTGCTGCTGCTGCTTCTTTTGCCTTGAATTACCGGATTTTTTTCGCAGCTCGCGCTCGTGTTTTTAGCAAACGCGCTGCTGCACGCTTTTACGAGCGCGCCATTCCTTTTTCAGCGCTATTTAGTTGCTCGCTTTTTATCTTCTTTCTTTTGTTCAAGCTAACGCTAAAAGCTCGCCTACTCGCCTATCAGCTCAGCCCGATAGATTTCCCAAAAGATTATTCCGCTTCTTATTGTCGCTTTACCCAAAACTAATGCTTCCTTCTTAATTAAGCGTATAATCAATCTAGAATTCAGCTAAAATCTTTGGAAAATCTAAAATATTCTTTAGAGTTATATTGCCAATTATAGCAGAGAGACAATAAATGATTGAATGAAATAGTTTGAAAAAGAAAACAGCTCTCTCTTTGGTCGAATAGGTATGTAAAAAATGGTAGAAGAAACATAGTTTTTAGTAAATCGATTATTCTATAGTATCGTGGCTGAAAAGGCAAGAGCCCGTCCTGTTGAGAATTTGGCGCACTCGAGTCTCGCGCACAAGGCAGCCAAGCAGGAGACAAGGACCTTGGATTCCGAGTCTTCAGGATCACATGCACGTGTAGCGGCAAGCTCCGGCTCCGTGTACAGGCCTCTCTTATTGTCTTGGTGCGACTATATATATATATATATATATATAGAGAGAGAGAGAGAGAGAGAGAGCCTCGTGGCGAAGCGGCTTGTCTGACACCAGGCCAAGCGGAGCACAATGAGAGAGCGCCAGAGATCTAATCGCGGCTAAAGTACTTAATATCTTAAGGTCGAGCTTGCCGTAACAGGAAGGCCTTGTAGGAATGCTCGCGTCTCTCTCTCTCTGGCAAGCGCGCTCGCTTGCAAATGCGCGCAAAGGAGCGGAGGGACAGCGTGACGGGGGTGGTGCTGGGATCCGTCGTCTCGGTATCTGATGAAGAGGCGCCCCCGGTGACAGCTACCAGCTCGTCAGGGACTTAGGAAGCTTTGAATATACATAAATGTATGACAGAGCTATTTACGAGGCGATGACGGAACGACGCGCCAGCGAAATTTCCGTTAAATGCATGGCTCACAAGCTGCTTGGGGGACACAGACGCACACAGTCACCAAACACGACTAATCAACAACTTTCCTAATTGGACCCTCCGCTTTGTTTTCGCTTTATGCCGGATATTCTATTCTACTCCTACTCCAATACTACCCCCCTCTCTCTCTCTCTCTCTCTCTCTCTCTATCTCACCAGCCACAGGAAAGCGATTTTCTATAATTTACAATTCTTTAATAAAACTCGCATTATCATCTCGCATCACCATCACGGCATACACATTGAGGAATTTATAATACACATTAATTTGCTCATAGAAATTTTTAACATTTTTAAATAACAGAATTTGTCCGACTACGCGCGCTCTCAAGCTCAGCGTTGCTCGCATCGCAAAGAAGCCTCGTTGGAAAGAAGAAAACAAATGAAAGAGAAAAGCGAAGAACCGGAGAAAAGTGCATGCACTACAGAAGGCTTATTCGTTCGATACACCTGCTGCAGAGCGCGCAAATGAACCCTTTTGTCTCCAGTCGGCAGGTCATTAAAAGCACGGACGATGCTGACGCCTCCGTCACTGCAATTAGCATTTCAACAAGCTTTTGCTACAATTCTTATTCATTAATCATATTGAATTTTAAGTTATTGAAAAATTTGCTATGGTTATTGCTTGAGAAACTGCGATTACTTATCTAATCTATATATTAATTCGTGCAGGCGATGTCATACATGAATGTACCTTAAAACATTAAAAGGTGAAACCGAAGCGTGGGATCGCTTAATTTACAGTATGACTTTTTGTAAGTAGCTCTGTTGCCTGCTGTCATAAGCATTGCAACGATACACTACGAGATGAGAACAGAAAAGAAAGACTTAGATTCCTCTACATCTTTTTCTGTGTACACGATAAGCTCGTATACTCTAACCTGCATTCTGGTTAGATTGGTAGGTACAATACGAAAAAACTGCATGACACTGAGATAAAATCTCTCAAGCATCATTTTTCAAACTGTCTAAAATACGCTAAGATTTACGCTTTGCTCGATTGACCAATGCAATTTAAATCGATTTAAATATCGCAATTTTAATTCACATCATTTAAAAAATAAAATTTTATATAATTCTATATAGAATTAATGTGTTATTTAAAAAAAAAAGGTAATATCATTGAATAGAAGAAGAATGAAGTAAAGGAAAAGAGCAAAAGTGAAATTTCAATAAAATGTTCAATTAAAAAAGTATTTGGAATTTCATGTGCATGGGAACTGCGCAGTAAAAACCGAGAGGAGAAGAGAGGCGAAGCATACGAAAGGCTTTTGCACATGCGCGCGCGTGCGTATATGCGAGACATAGCCGACGGGGGTTGGACGTGCACGCGTACACGCGAAATTCTGACTGCTTTTCGGCCGCCTCTCTCTCTCTCTCTCCCTCTCTTTCCTCTCTCCTCTCTGGCTCTTTTCGCGAAGCGCGCCATTTGCAATTCAACGTGTATGCAAAGCAACCCGCGAGCGAGAGAAGGCATACATGCCTTCATAATATAAGTCTGCATATAAATATATGTCCGCAAGAGAGAGAGAGAGAGAGAGAGAGAGAGAAAGTTTAAACCGCACGTATTATACGAGATCGGGCTAAACGTATTTATACGCAACCGAGCGCAAGTATATACACGCATGCATACATATACTTACACAAACATATACATATATACAGAACACACACAAGCTAATCACGATGACGTAGACCAAACTTTATTATAAAGTAAGTTTTTTTTTATTAAAAAATTTTTATAATTAATCTCTCTGATTTCTTGCAACTTTTTTTTTAAATACACAGTTTACACAAAGATAAACTAATTTGTGAACATAATTATTACGATATAAATAACACTATGTAAACCTTATTGATTGAGCGTCAGGTTGCAGCCATCCGGAGCTCCAAATTGTACGTGATGCACGTTAGATTATAGAGGGAGGGGCATGAGCAGCGTCTTCACAGGTATCGAGAAAATATAATTGCTATAACGAATAATAATCGCGAATAACGTTGATAGCTGGCCCTGTTAGACAAAATAAAAAAGAACAACAATATCTCTCACTACTCAGCGGTGTTTTTGCATTTCATTATGTGCCGAATATTGGCTCCCCCTTTGCATTTCTTCGCTGCCTCGCGGCCCCTTTTTTAATACGCTCAGCTAGAGTTTAGGCGAGATGACGAGGATTAACGGCACAAGGATATGAAATTGAGGTTTGAATATTCTATGTTTGCGAGAGAGCGAGTACCTACATGTATGAGATCCTGCGCAATGATTTCGTCGGCTTCCCTCCAAGTATACATAGCTTATTTATATTCTTATTTCATTTTCTTAATTTGATTAATCTACATTTATCTTAATAGACAATCATACATTTATTATCTAATTAATGATTCTAATAATATCGAAAAAATGTTAACCTTTAAAATATTATCGATTCAATTCTAATGAGAATTTTTGGACTTTAATTAGATTTAATAAATGAGTGGCTTTAAATATGGTTTCTCAAACATAAATATAGTCTGTTAGAGAAAGTACGATAAGAATATGCAAGCACAACTCATAATCAAATGTTTCGTAGCAAGGAAAATTAAATAGTCAATAATATATTATTTAATGCTACTTGAGTATGCAAGTTTTACATGGCTAATGAAGATTAATATCGTAGATGAAAGGATAAATGCATATTACAGCGCGTTTACCTGTTCGTCTCCCTCCATGAATATAATTCGTGTAGGTGTAAATACACGATGTCGTGCGGAGAAGCTATATAGGCGTCAAATGATTGATATTTAAAAGTAACAATACTCAATGCATGCTGACCTTTCTCCAACAACTCTTGAATAACAATATATTTCACTTTGAAAAATGGCCTACCAATAAGCTTACATTGTTCCGAGCATCTATATTGATAATAATTCAAGATTTCTAATCCAACTTTTTTCTTGCATGCCTATATATATATGATTCGTGTGCCTTAAGATTATCTAGTTATGATTTCGAGATATCAGAAAAGAACAAGGAGATATTTTAACACTTAATATATAGATACAATAATCACTTATGCATATCTGACTCGATGATTTGAATGTAAATATAAAATATAGATTTCCTTGAATTTTCGAATTTGTCTATGCGTCCGATTAAGTCTAAAATGAGTTCATCAATAAATAACATGCATATGTGTTCCTTCTTCATTGATAAAGGTATATAAGGGGAAATTATTATAACTGCCGTTAAGGGGCGCGCTACATTATTTTTACAACAAATCTGGTAAATTCGTTTGCTATTTTAAGCTGATAGCTAGGGTGCTTAAGTCATTAAATAATGAAAAGTACACAATTAGTTTAATGTCATGAAAAATAAAGTATGTATAATATAGCCTCTTAAGTATAATGATAAGTGAGTTTGTAATGAAAAAGCGAGAAAGAAAAGTTGTAAGCAAAAAAGGGTGGGCCGTGCGCTAGTGAGAAAGTCGTATGAGTCGTAAAATAAAATAAAGAAGAGAGCGAAAAAAGCCGAGATAAAGGAATTATTTTGCGCTCTCTCCTTGGGAATTCATTGAGTCTGTTTACACGGCAGCAGCGTCTTTGGTAATTTCTTTATTTTTGCTCTCATGGGAGATTCTACGGTAGCACGGGATGTGCCATTTGTTTTTATCAGCGCGCGTCACACGGCGGTAGGAAGCTTTTGACTGGGGGGGTCTGAGGACGTTTCTCGAAAAGTAGAGTATGCTCAAGGTCTGCAGCCGAGTCGTTTCGATCCTTTGGGAGCAGAGAGGGGCTAGGGCTGGGGGAGTCCTATCATTGCGTTACTTTGCGAGCAAGCGCGTTACCGCGAGTATCGCGCATTTATTATTCACGCGCTAGTCTCGCACAGGAAAATGTTTTACGAGCAGGAGCAAGAAGAGAGTGTTGTGTGTGAGAGGCTCTGAAATTTTCAAATTTCTCCGTGCTCCAGCATTTCGGGAGCTTTTCATAAATACGTGACGAGCCGTGTAGTCGGCTTTTGCTTTTTTAGCCGTTTTCCGAACAGCTCGTGTGACAAACTTGGAATTAGATGAATATCCTCTTTAACTTTAGATCGCATTTTAAAACCAAGTGCACATCAAATTTTTGTCGTTAATTCGTTATTTATACCAACAGCAGATTCATTCTTTTTTCTCATCAAGGCCTTGATGGCAGCAGCGCACTAGTTTGTGTGTGCGAGGGGCTCGAGCGGTCTGGTAAAAGGCGCGTTCTCGCAGCGTCACGCAGCAGAGATAAGCGACAAAACGGCGGTGGCGGCGGCGACGATGACTTTCTCTTTCGGCCAAAATCCCTCCTTGTAATCCTTGTATAACGAAGCTTTTTCGTGCAATGCTCGCCGCGCAGCACGTTAATAAGCGAGAGAGAGAGAGCCGGCCTGCAAGGTTCGCGTGTTCGCATTGTTCGGCCCGGTCGTCGTCTGCTCGCGTGTCTCTCGAAGCGGGACCACGTGGAGCGGGACACGCGGCGCCTCGCTTTTTCGAGTCACGCATAATTCTATGCCCTGGCTTTTCGACTTGCTCTCTTTTTTGCATCGAGCCCTCTTATTTTTTCGCCTTTCATACGCAAAATACATAGTGGGGCTAGTGAAACGATTACGATGCGAGGTCGAGGAACTCGAGGAGTGCATTATTTTTCTCCTTCTTTTGGTTTGACCCAACTTTTTCAAATGTATTCGCGCTTCTCTTCATCTTCTTTATGTACAATATTCGCCTAACAGCTGTCATTATTCGAACGATTCAATTTTTCTTTACTTACAGAAGCACAGATTATTGAGCGGTTTCGTCTTATTTGAGGCTTCTCGCGGCGCGTATTCTTACCAGATGGATTTCCTTCTCAATGCTTATTTATGCTGGATATTTGTAAATGTGTATATACTATTGATTACATTCATGATTGTCAAAATTTATGGAAATTCCATTTTTTTAAATTCCTTTTTCTTAACATGAATTTAAGTTTTATTATTGCAGTAATTATATGCAAATAAAAATGCGATCTCATTGTAATCATTTTATTTTCAATTTTATTCGATTCGCATCCTTTTTTTTATTCAAAAGCTTCTTTTATCTCGGCCTCAGAAAATTACTCTTAAAATTAGTCTCATGAGTAATTTGAAAGCAGCTGCAGTATGCTACAAGAAAATAAGAAAGATCATACTTGCATCACTATCTACTGCTTCATCATCAAGCAACACAATAACACGGAGCTATAATTAACAAATAATTATTCGATATAGAGCCGCTAGTTTAAAATCCACAATTTTCCAATTCTCCAACTTAGCACAAACAGTGCGACTAAACTAGTCTTCAGTGAACTCCATCTTGTCGCGCCTCTCGTCGAGGAAGAACCTTTAATACCATAATTGACTTTTCCTCGATTTTAAAGCACTCTTCGTTTCGCGAAAAAGCGAGAGAGAGAGAGAAAGAGAGAGATCGAACGGCGTGCTAAATTGTTTCTGACGCCCAAGCAATTTATTTTTCAAGCGCGAGCTTCCTAAGAATTTTTCAGGAGTAAGCGCGCGCCAAACCACCCGCGCCGTTGCCTGCCAGAGAGCCTTATCGGCAAAGAAGTCGAATTATCCTCGGGACCGTTGGCTGGAAATTAAAATCTCTCCAAGACTCCCAAGGAGCAGGAGAGAGAGAGAGAGAGAGAGAGAAGAACTAAGACGAAGAAGAAGTAAGGGGTGCAGGGGCGAGGGAGCAGCAGCAGCACCACCACCACCACTACCAGTACCAACGGAAGAAGCCAAGTCCATTAGGAGGCCCCGAGGGTCTTTACCGCCGAGCAAGAGAGAGAGGGAGAGAGAGAGAGAGAGAGGAAATGAGCGAGAGCTCCCTCTATCTCGAAAAATGTCACCGATGATGAATAGTTGGCATGAACAAAAAGAAATGCTAACCGACCTCCTCCTCCACCTCCCCCGGCGGTGCGGCTCCGATTCTGCCTGTTTCTTATTCAGACCAAACCGTTCTGAGAGCACAGTTTTTCCTATCGAAAATGAGAGACTCAATTTATGAAATCGATCGCAAGCACTCTCTCTCTCTCTCTCTCTACTCTGCCAACAAGTGCACTTCCATTCTAATAGCCTATTATTCTATTTTTATTCCAAAATCGTCGAATTCTTTCTAGAGATATTTTTCAAATAAATGGCTTTTCTTCTGCTCAGTATAAATAGCAATATCTTTTCTTTTTTTATATATTTCGTTAAATTTTCTTCCGAACCTTTGTATGAATTACACTTGACAGAAGCTACAAATGACTCGTACTGAGCAGAATACTCTAGCAGCTCATTAAATCGAGCGATATTAAGAGTTGGGCAAAGCAAAAGCAAAGAATAAACGACAGTTGTGCAAGATATCATCTTAATTAAAACTTGCCAATTCATTTCGCGTGGCCTGGCGACTCGAGCAGGCCCGCAACACTCTCCGAGCCTCGGAGAACCTAATCTCACAGGCATTCTACCCCTCAGCTTATTCTTTTGTTTTAAAAGAAGCGCAACTGGAAAAAGATAGCGTGCAGGCGGAAATGTCCAAGATAATAAGAAGTTTGCGCGACGCGCCGCAAAGAAATTAGGCTACTCGCTCGGAATTGTCTGGCTGATATCCTTCTCTCGAGGTATGCTTTTAAATGAGGACCACGAGGAGCCGGCTAAAAATCATTTCGTTATGGAATTACTTTGTTTCGCCACTCGAATGTTGCGCTTTATTTATTTGTCATTTTTTTCTTCCTTACTATTAAATAATTTCGAGAGTCTTTTAGAAATTTTGTTGTTAGGCTCTGTGAGACGAGTTTTTGAGGAATTTTTAATGCATGCATACGTGAGTGCACTTTCTCAAATTGTTTGGTCGTTCTAATTATAAATCTATGGCTGAAATTCGATCGAATGAAAAGAGCCGACAAGCCGTTGATGGCGTTCCTAGTGCTTAATGAGACAAGACTAATGCGCCTACACCGGTAAATGCTAATTACTCTACTAATTACTAACTACTCATGGCTTCATTTGATTAAGGCCATAAAATGCAATTAAATTCAAGATTAAATTGTAGATTAGTTTTCAGTAAAGATTACGAGATTCCTTAATTATGTGCAATTCGAGGATTCTATTACCGGTATTTGATTCCTAACAAATTGCAAAACTTGTCCATCTGTACAGAAGGAATAACACATATTTTCCAATTTGAATAGTAATTGAGTTGTTGCTCGCTATACAGAGATACATTTACCGTTGAAGCTACTCGAAGAAAAGCAAGAAATAATTAATTCAAAAGCTACAAGGCAATAAAAAAAAGAAAAGAAAATGAAAATAGACAGTATGAGAAAGAAAAGTTATATTCACATGACCTTAAACTATTCATCGCGCATTAAATTATCTTGTAGCAATCTGTAGGGCGAGCAACGAGAGCGCGGCGCAGTTTCTTCATTGTACCTTGCACTCAGAGAGAAAAGCAGAGAAGAAAGACTCTGGTACATATATATATATATACATATGTACACGGAAAAAAGGTTTACTAAAAGTTACAATGTTTTCTACTAACAGGTGGGACAGAGTCGAGGTAATAAAAAAATTACTATGTTTTTGTAGTAAATATTGCTAGAACTATAGGAAAATTTACTAGAGTTCTAGCAATAATTGGTACAAAAAGATAGTAATTTTTTTCTTATTGCGACTCTGTCCCACCGTTAGTAGAAAACATTGTAATTTTTAGTAAATCTTTTTTGTCCGTGTATATATCTGGCTCCCTGAGCGTTCCGCATCGTACAAGTTCGCTTTGCTCTTGAGTTGGCGGTGCTCTCGCTCATTTTTCTCTGAACTCGTTCTCTTTCCTCTACTTGTCCCTGCCCACCCCCGCGGCGCAGCCCTTTTCTTCTCGGTCGCGCGGGCGCCCGAGCAGTTATACCTGGTCCAATTATGAATTTTTAACGGACTGCACCAGCAGCCCGGAGGCGCGAGCGCCCGTAATTTACTTCCCAATTTGTATAAAATATCTCGCGGCTAATGAAGCAATTTGAGGCTGTCTCTGCCGGTGTAATGTATGGAGTCTGCGCGCGAGTCTGCGAGCCTCGAGCAGCCGCGCTAGCGCCGCAATATCTATATAGACCAGTGTGGAAAAGCCGACCTGTAATAGCATGCGCGCTCCGCGTTTTAGATTTTTAGACAGCCGCTCAACTCGCGCGCTATACACCAAGTGCTACTATACCGCCCCATTATTACATGCGCCGTTCGCCGTTTCCCGTTTGCCGTTCGCATACACAATGCAATAGCCTACTCAAACATAACTTTTTTACCTCTATTACAAATTTTTCTATCTATATCGTTTGCTTTTTTTCTTTCTTTATTCTTTTGCTTAGTATCTAACACAAACCAATGAAAAATATTATTAATTTAACACTGTGTATTATAATCAAATCAATTTAGTTATACGTTAATTCAATTTTGCTTAGTTAAATTTGATTATCAATTCAAACGATTCCTATTTAAAGAGAAAATCAGGGAAACGTCGAAATACGTATTAATATATTTGCGGCTAATGTGAACTTTCGATACTAGAGAGGATTCTTTGTTAAACAATCGCGGTACGAGCGCCGCGTTGGAAATTAATTTTAATTAAAACATCAGCGCAAATAGCCTTAACGGCCAATATAATTATTATTCTCATTGACCGCGATCGATACTGTGCATAAAGAGCATTTATTGCGGCATGTCTGGCAGGTCTGCGATGATAAATATTTTAATTTTTAAAGCACCTTGCTCGATCTTTGCTCATTCTCTCGTTTAAAAGCTTAGCGACCTAAAACATTCTGCTTTCTTTCCCCAGCTAGTAGCAAGTAAACTGCCTTTAAGCATAACTATATCCGCAGCTATTGAAGAGGCAGGGCTATATAGCAATACATGTGCGGGCCCACGCGTTATCGAGCTACGGTAGAAAGACGATTGGACGTATCGCGATACGAATTATTTATGTTGGAGACTTCGGCTTGATACAATTTGCTTCGGTGGACGATGCAATGCCTGCGACTACGTGTACATATCAATTTGTGACTTGGCAAAAACTTTACAAGTCCTACTGTTTCTGCTTTATTGCTTGTATTGACGACAATTCAAAGCTTTTATTATACATATAGTGTAATCGTTTATCAGGAAATAAAGTTGATATTCAGTAATTGAAGTATTAAATATAAACAAACTACTAATTTAATAGCGTTAAGAATATAGTTTTGAATGTTTGCAAATTACTTGATAAAAAAGTGCTGGAAGAGGGGCTAGCTAGCGGTCAAGTAGGGTAGAAGCACATAAACGAGAAGTGTCAATAGGCATGTGATGTAGCTTAGCGACATGGAACAACAGCATCAGCAAACAGTAGAGCAGTACAGGTCGGAAGCGAAATATATATACAGCTACTCCCGGCACGTCAGAGTGCGCGCGCAGTTGGCCAAAGCGAGCGCTCGTAAAAGCTGATCCCTGTATAATTTTCAATCGCCCTCGGATTTGACGACCTCGTCATGGGCTCTTGTTCTCTTTCTCTCTTCTTGCTCTTCTCTTATTCTCTGTCAGAGTTTTAGCTTCGCTCCGCATCCCAATGCGTATAAGCGAGCGCGCCTCGCTCTGAGGAAGATAAGGGAACGGAATGACGAGGTCGCAACGAGCGGTAAAAAGCCGATCTCTGGCCCGGATAAACCTCGAGACGGACAAGCCGAGAGAGTCAAATAGAAAATCCAAGCGGGGGAGTTGGAGAAAGAGCTGAAGCATCGAGGAGGACTGAGATGGAAAATGGGAGCGCGAGCGAGATAAGGGGGAGTTTTCTCCCTCTGGGAGTAGCAGGCCCGTAAAAAGACAATACCGTTCCCTCTCATCCTACCACAAGTGCCTACCTCAAGCAGCACGTGGCGCCTCCAGCCACGTGGATATGCGTACCAGCCCTTTTGCACACCCTTCTTTACTTTAGCGCGCAATCTTCCCCCGTATTCCTGCTCTGTAGTCTCGTGCTTGCCGAAATCGTTTCTTTTGCTGCGGTAAACCACGTCGGGATATAACCAAGCCAAACTCTTGCCCTTTTCTCTCAGCACCAATCGAATTGAATTTTACAACCGGCTTCGGATACGCCTTCTATCTCTCTCTCTCTCTCTCTCAGCTCTTGAGCAACTTATCCGCTTTTATTCCACTTTTTTCCATCATTTCAATTTTAAATGATGGATTATGCTGATAACTGCTTCACCTTTTAATTGTTTTTCTATTTGCTTTTTCTTTTTCACCAAAGTTTTTTTCTACAATCTTTGGATATATTTACGACAGGATTATCGCAAGTTACAATTACAATTTTTTTTTTTGTTTAATTAATTTAAAAGTTAACTTTTAAAAAGAGAGCGTTGTAATTGCTGCATACGTACACAATTATTTAGAATAAAATATGATAACAAAATTATTGTATAAAAGGATGCAATTGATAAAGTGATTGTAAAAATTCAATAACAAAAAGTAAGAAACATCCTCGAACTGAGAAAGAGAAAGAGCCATAGCAGCAGAAAAAGCCTAGAGTGCATAGATTCAACTAATCCAATACGTGAAATAAGCAGGGAAATAAATCCCAGCAATCGGCGTAACGGATTCCCCCGAATAAAGGAGATCCTCCCCAAGCTAGAACGTCAAGCGGCATCGAAAAGATGCGAGGGTTTTTGATCGCATGCAACAGTCGCTGATTTCATTAGCCGATATAGTCCGCACAGCCTCAGCCGAGGGGTGAGAGAAGCCGCGTTAAATTACAAGCTCTCCGACTGGTGGGAGCGTCAATAGAATAAATAAGTCGGGCTAGGGCCGTCAGAGAATGAGAGTAACGCGCAAGATGCATTTACATTAACGGCGAGGCAGAGCCGCCGGTAGTGAAGTCGCTTTTGAGCCAGATAAAAAGAACATTATGCAGCGTGGCGATAATTGCCTTTCGGGTACGGGGCTTTGTGCGCGCGAGACAGCCGCCCCCGCGAGCAGTTTCGATAGTCATTATAAAAATGCGTGGAAAGGAGGTTTTGTCATGGCGCCTGCTTTATTCTGCCTCTGTCAATGCTTATTTCTAGCTCGTTATGTTCTGTAAGCTGTTTTTTTTTTTTTCGTAAAATTGTATAATGAATTTCAGTGTCTAATTAATCATCCATTCGATAATAATAATTGATAAGAAAAAATTAAATAAATGTTTGTTAAGAAGCTTTAAGAAGCGAACACACCTGTTAAAGTAGAGGAATCATAAAAGCAGCAGTTGGAGCAAGGTCGATGACGTGTCGATGCAACAATCAACGAATCAAGATACAGTACAAAACTCCAGCGACCTACCTGTACGATAGCTAAATTCGTTAGTAATATCTCTTTCTCTCGTGCGGCTCGCAGGGTAGCCCAGGCGATTTAGGTAGACGAACTCGAATAGCTCGTGAAAAGTTAATGAAGTTTCCGGTAGGCGAATACGGCATCAGACTCAAATTAAAACGACAGCAACCAAGCCTGCATGGACGATGACAAGGAGAAGCAGCGTTAAAAGCAACAAGTCGCACTCTTGAATTTTTAATGTCCGACTCGACTTTTGCTTTTCTCTTGATTCTTGTGAATTAAGAATTAGGAAAGGATGGTCTATTCTATTTTTTTTAACGAAATTTATAAGAATAGTACAAATTATTCTTATTTTTTGATGTTTTTCAATTCTACTTTTTACTTCAATATATTTACTTAATCCAGTATCTTTATTAATCAATGCCTCCTAATCATTTTGTTGCCAGCTTTTCTGTTTAATTGATTTTATTTTAAATATCGAGATAGAGAGCTATATGCATCGGTCGAATTGGCAGAAGAAGAGAACGGAATAATATGAAAGAAATATTAGTAAAAATAACCAATTTGGGGAAAAAAATACAAAAAGAAGAAAAAGTCATGTTTCATTATTGCGGTACTTGGACAAGTCCAAAAGCAATATAAATTTCTCTTCCGCTCCTCTCGTGATGTGTGTGTTTGCAGGCAGCTTCGTGTGGCCGCCGCTGCTAGTAACTAAGCTAAGCAGTTACTTAACGTCAGATCGATCTTAATCCAGGAACAGTAGTATTAGTCCGGTATCGAGGATTAGATTCCGGCACTCTTACATGTGCACACACTCAAGAGAGTGAGAGAGAGAGAGAGAGAGAGAGAGAGAGAGAGCGAGCGAAAAAAGAAAGAAAAGGCGAGAAGAGAAGAGAGCAGCGCACTTAGGAGGGGGTGGACGGGCAGCACTTTGCCAAGCCAGAAGGCACATACATCAGGATCTGGCGCGAGAGAAAGAGAGAGAGAGAGAGCTAATCTGATTCCCCTAACAATGTGCACGCGTCCGAATCTTCTTACATGCGCACACATGCGCGGCTAGCTTGAAACTTGGCCGAAATGCCCTCCGTCCTTATATCCTATATATTTAGATATATCTCGCTAGCACGCGCGATCCTATGGATTTTGGATTTCCGCCGTACGCGTAATCTCTCGCTAATAACCCTGATTTATCCTTCTGAGCGTATTTTTTGCCACGGACCTTTTCCCAAGGCTTGCGCACTCGACGATCGACTTTTTCGATTAGAAATCCTGCAGTGCCGAAAGCTGGCAATTTTTTTTATTTTAACGATGCCGCACCGAAGATGTATTGAGCTACGCCTGCGTGCATCTACATAAGCCGGTAGATCGGCAAAAAATCTAGAGTTTCAAGGAGAAGGAAAGGAGGAGCTGCGCGCGATAATAAATGTGCGTGATGGATATATAGAGGCGCAGTCTATCTATGCGTGCAGCGCGCGCACCGCTTACGAATATGTATTCGTGCAAGGTTGATTGAATGCTCGATTCGTCCGAGAAAAATGGAGGCTCATTACGCGTTTGAGGGTAGATAAAGAGCCGGGAGAAAAGTTGTTGTTTGAAATTTTTGGAGCAAGAGAAAGAGAAAGCGAAAGAGAAAGAGAGTGTCTAGTGTTAAGATTAGATTGTATCCGCGCGGAGAAGGCACGCTTTTAGGGCTCTCTAAGCCGAAGGGATTTTTCGTCGTGAAAGAAGGGCTTTCATTAATGGGCCTCGGGGGCCGCTGAATCAACCTGCGCACGCTGTCGCAGGCTGCTAGATAAGAACTCGCTGCAGCCGCGCCGCTCGACGCTGCACAAATATATTTATCATCGCTCAGCCGGAACTACACCTTCTGACCTACACACGCTGACCTGCCACAAAATTCTCTTCAACAAATTAAACAATCTATGCGCTCTTAGAGTTTTATGCTGCTCTAATGATACTTGCTTTTCTCACGCTTCAATTTTTAAGCTGCCTTCTCTTTCTCTCTTTCTCTTTTTTGGAGGAGAAAAATTCAGCTTTGCATTTTTGAGCCACGTAGAGCCGTTATCAGGCATAATGTTTGGAGTTGGCTCGGAGCGGAGATTCGAGGTGTACCGGAAGTGGATAATACTTCCTCTGCGAGCGCGAGCGCTTTGCTTATCGTCCCTTGCCGTGGGAACATTTACTCAATGGAGTCGCGTATGAAATTAGTCTGGAAATTCCTTTACGGAAGCTGAGTCTGTTTACAATGTAAACTTAGGTACCGGATAGCCTAATAAATTTTTCAGGAGACTCAGAGAGAGAGAAAGAGGGCGCTGGGAGCGTATATTCACCTTTTTACAAAGCATTTAGTAACGTTTGTATATTTAGTTTTATTATTTACTCATTAGTCTATTTAACCTGCTCAGCTGGTCTAATCTCAGGAAAGACTTGTATAAAAGAGATGCATTGTATCGTTATTAACGCAGATAAGAATTTTGAAAAAAGAAAACAAGTTCGCCTGCAGGCAAGAGCGCAGTTTGCATAATTTACAATATCTGTGCTGCGAGAGCTTCGGTCACGTAAGATTATCTTGACGAAACTCGGCTCTGACTGACGTCAGAGACTGCTACCGGGCAAGCTGCTTTCGACGCTCCTCTTAACGACGCCTCGATTAAATAAAAAATCCAAAGTCGGCCCCTCATCGACGCAGCATCAGATGCTTTTTCACCTATACCGTTAGCACTTGCTTCTGCTCCTACATAGCTCGGCAGCGAAAAGAAGCGATCGAACGAGAGAGAGGGTGGGATGGAAGGGGGGGGGGGGGCAGAGGAAAAAGGAGGCGCAAGTGAGGAGGGGGACAGGGTATACGGTGGTCGTTATCGTACGCGGGCAGGTTCATGCCAACCGACAGTTAAGGCCGCGGCCGGCGCGCGAGCGCAATAAATTCGTTGGCAGAAAATAAAGAGAGAAGGCGAGCGAGAGAGAGGAGAGAAAAGCAAGGGAGAGCGCGAGAACGATCCAATCGGTTAACAGGGAGGTGTGCCGGAACCAGCCCACCTTTTAACGCTTCAGCGTGCAAGCAACCCTAGTTCAGAAAGGATCTGCTCTCTTTTTCCAAGCGAGAGCAAGAGAGAGAAAGCAAAAGATAGAGAGTCCGTGCACGCACCGCTCATTACCAGCGACAGCTTTTCTCGGGGCTTTCGATTCGTTTCCGAACCTGGTCCCCTCTCTTTCTTATCCCCCCCCCCCCTCTCCCTCTCTCTCTCTCTCTCTCTCTCTCTCTCTCTCTGTCTCTATACATCAATTGCTTCACTTGCCCACTGCTCTCATGCCAATAGTACACATCCTTTCTTCTACAGTTAAAATATGTTTGATTAATGTTGAGTAAATACCGATATATCCACCAAATGGTTCATCAATATACATTCGAATTTCTTAATCTTCTGCAAAGAGAAAGAGAAGAAGATGAAAAAATAACGCGCTCCTACGTGCGACAGTATCCGGCATCGCATATAATTTTCGAGTTGGCCGCATGTATACATATGCTTGCGCATAATCGCTTATCTAGGACATTTCAGACGGAATTTTTTAATTTTACACTTCAGACGATTGACGTTTGACACGAATATAAGCTTTACGTAATCGATGAGTGAATATCGATTCGAGCTCTTTAAAGGGAAACCGTGGCTCGTGTATATGTTGTCATATTTAAATTGCCGCGTTAATAAAAGTAAAAAAAAAATAATAAAAAATTTTTTTTAAACTTCAATTCTTAATTTGCGTAGCTAATTAGAACGTTGAATGAAAAATAAAATCAATTTCTGTTAGATTGAATATCGAAAAATAATCGGTACTTATGTCTTCTTTTATCACTAGTACACGACTGTACAGATATGCTTTAAGCCATTGTGACGTTACCGGTACAGTGAAATTTAACTTGCTGTATTTTTATTAGTGTTAAGTTGAAAAAAGAAGAAATATGCATCGATTATTTTTGTACGCAGCATAACCATTAGCGGATTATAACGTCTATAAATATATTTAACAGATTAATAAATATTAAAATATTTTAAAATGAAAATCGTAGATGTTGATATTTAAAATTTTTAACCGTTGCCGAAAGATGTACTTAGATTCTTAATTTTGAGATTTTGTTAATTATTATAAAATATCCCAGCTAGTTGATTAAGGTTCGAGGGAGGGTGCAGTGCTTTCTTTGCCTCGCTCCTCTTTTTTTTGTTACTTGGTACATATAAAGCTTGTGCTTGGCTTGGTATTATCAGCGATCTTATCGAGGCGCTCGGTCTTCCGGCCAAACGTAAAGAGAAACGAGCTTGCTCGCTCGCGATTCAAAGGTGTGCAACCGCAAGAGCCACGCCCCAATTAGGTCGAACGGTCCGTTCTTACTCTGCCCCTTTCTATAGTCTCTAGACCCTGTGCTATTTTACGATGAGAATGTCCGCACCTGCGGTGACACCTCGGCGCGACTTACACCCCCACTCCAGTCTGCAACGCTCGAGTGTTTTATGGCGCTCAGATAGTCTAGCACGCACGCGGGCTGCGCGGACTCTGCGCGCTCATCTAAGCTGCCGCTCTTAACGGCACCCTATACTTCCGTCTCTTTCGAGCTCACACGCCACTTTCCGCCTGTATATTCGCTTGCTTGCTTGCTTGCTTGCTTGCTTGCTTTTCGATCGAACCTCACAGCCAATTTATCATTTCGTTCGCTGCCTCGACTAAAGCAATACTGCGCACTACAATACATGCCTTTATTCAATATCTCGCTCTAGCTGAAGAGCCTTTTCTTTTATCTTTATCTAACAGGAATAAATCATATATTTTGCTCCTTTTTAATGCCCATACTTTTCTATATATAACTCTGGCCTTTTGTCAAATTTCATGCATCTAAGAATTACTATAATTCTTTCATAATAGCTACTCACTCACATGTTTTCTAAATACTGCTGTCTTTCTATCTATAAAATTATCTAAATGATCACAATGATGAGCTTGAGCTGGCAAATTACAAAGCCGGCTTAATGTAGTTCTATAAAGACAAACTGCAAGTTTTCCTGTGTTGATGAAATAAGGCATCTGCTTATCGCGTGCGCCTGTCAAACATCACGAGAAAACGCCTACTTACGAAATAAAGTTGACAAGCTGCTGCTTCGAGAAAACACATTAGAGAGCTTAGAGACTTTCTATACTCACCTTTCACATTTCATCTGCAGCATCTAATCTATGAATATAAGCTTTTCATTTAAAATAATTTTACCAACATTTTTTCAGCTTGTACTTATGTGTCATTCAAATTAATATTGATAATGATATACATAAGAAATTGAAAAAAAAGTAAAAAAAAAAACAATAACATAATAAGAATCCATACTTTTTGCATTTAATACACGCCCATTTTGTGACTAACTCGATCGTTCGTCATTGAGTCGTTGTTGGCGACTAATATTCGATCTACGACACAAAACCCAGATTTGTCGATGATCTAAGAAAGGAATACAAGTCTTTGAACAGAGATAAACATGATGCAATGTCTTTACACTAGTCAAAGTGGTGCACATAGCCTTTTCAAATTTCCCACGTCGTGTGCGAATATATCGCGCGCTCTTTTGTGGTCTGTATGTGTGGTGTGTATGTGTGGTGCGTGTGTGTGTATGTGTGTGTGTGTGTGTGTGTGTTTCACTGATGTTTTGTGTATCATTTTGCTTCGCGCAGCGCCGACTCATTTGCATTGAAATGTTTTCTTGCTTTGAAACGTGCAGTCGTGTCGCTGGCGCGCGCAAAATATTGCCACAATAACTTAATGGTGCTACGTTATTGTAGCTCTCGGGAATTTAGTATATTCGTTTTTTTTTTACTTTTTTTTGCTTTGCACTACGACCATAGTCGCGCTTGGTTTTCTCGTATGCATTATCGCGTGCGTTGTTTGCTTTATTGTGTTGTAAGGCTCCGGCCGAGTATTGTTAAAATATGGTTTTTATAATGCGCTCTTTCACTTTGAGCTCGAGTTTACTGCTTAAGCTATTGTAAATTGTAAAATAATGTACGAGCGAAGATCGTGTCTAAATAATAAAAGTGTAAAATGTAAGGTTTATGAGAATGCGTCTGTCTGACAGGGCTCGGCACTTTTCCACTTACGACTGTTCTATTTTTATTGAAAACTGATCAATTTCATAGTAGAATATAGGATTATTAAAAAAATGCGGAAAGTTATATAAGTAGACAAGCTCTGATGTAGTGTGAAAAATAGGTAAATTAAAATTTATAATTAATTTGAAGGACAAAGAAATTGAAGAAGAGAAAAGAGTGTTCCGTGAAGCATCTCTTGCTCTCTGTATGGTGTCGGTCTCGCACTTTAATCGCATTTGGATGCAATGTTGCGGAAAATTTCATTTGAGCGGGAGGATGAGAGGAGCTGCGAGGCGCTAAAGGGAGCCCGACATCCTGCTGCGCGCACGACTTTGTCTCCGCTAGACATTTGCATATATCCATTCGCGTGCGCGCTCAGCTACTCGAATTTATGCGCGCGCGTGCGGGCACTTATATGCCCAGAGAGCAGTCCTTAATGCGCTGCTCACCGCGGGAATAGTCTTTAACGAATTCACTCGAGTCCAATCTCTTTCGCGGCAAAGCTTTTAGCTTTTCAGCTTGTGGTTAAATAACCAAAATTTAACAGAACTTAACAAATTTTTTAACTTTTTAAAGTCTATTTCAACTATGTGATTAATTCATGTGTTTAACTTCCATTTGAATTTTATAATTAGTTAATAAACTATTTTGTTATTTGATCTAAAGCAAACTCTTCATGGGAAAATGAAATTTCTCTTTAGCACAAGCAAGCAAGTTGGGAAATTTCCAAGAAGGAATATTATAATGGCCCATTCGCGCGCATAAACATGTATAGTTAAGTATCCGAGATTTTACAGCGGTATAGCGCGCGCGCGCGCGCGTTACGCGAGTAGAACGCAGCAGCTGCTAACGCGAAACAGCAGAGCTCGATTTCTTCGGGGATTTTATTGCGCTTGTTAGGTGCGTGATTTTACAGTGCGATTTCTCGCGCAAGTTCCGGCTAAATGCCCATAGCACTATCGGCCGAACGTCTGAGCTCGCGCACGGCCAAACGCCTGATTTGCGAACTGTCCAATTATTGCGATTTGCCATCGCCGCTGCTTGCGTCATTGGAATTCATAAACTAGCGATTTCATTTTCCTCGCGAGGCTCCAGGGCTCCACTGCACAATCGTTACTCCTATCACAACGTGCGCGCCTGCGCGTTTCGCTCAAGCTCACACAGAAGCTGTTAACTCTGACGTTTAAACGTTGTATTTTCAACGCTTTATAGGACCTCCGACCCACTAGGATATTTCCAACACCTTCTTATTTATATTCACCTTTTAGAGTCTGCATTACCTAATACGAAATATATATATATATATATATATATATATATATATATATATATATATATATAATTATTAAAACCGTTAAATATAAA
>JAPYZA010007776.1:0-10348 GCA_030522685.1 Eupelmus azureus | reverse complement strand
TGAGATTTGCGAGCTGGGGGTGGGGAAGCGATTGTGCTGCTTGTCTTTTTGAATGTGGTGTGATTATTGCTTGTTTGAGGTGGGGAGAGAGTGTGTGATATTAGGTTTGTTGGAAATGATTAGAGCTGGTTATTTAATTGTTTATATGGTAAATAAGATATTGAGTAATTTTAGTCGACAATTTGTAAGTATATGTATTTAATTAAATGTTCATGAAAATTAACTGCAAAAATGTTGACTTGATTAAAAGTTTGTACACTGCTGACTCACTGATAAAAGGATCCACTGTCTACCTTGTCTATTGACAACATATTTCACCAATAACCCCAGACGCATCGCCGCGGCGTCCGATATCCCAAAGAGCCCCCGTTAATATATATTTTTATCGAGAATATCAGCGTTTACAGGCACGGCCCTGCGCGTTTCACCTTTCGCGAGCTGGCTCGACTCTTTTCCGGTGTCTCCTACCTATCGTGCGGCGACTTAATCCCCGCGGCCAGTATTTATTCGCGCTTTCTCTCTTTCTCTCTTTCGTACGATAATAATAATGGCGCTCGAGCGCGGCGTTTTCGTAAGAATTATAGCAGCGCTAGCCCCTCCGCGCGCTCAGGATAAATGAGTCCAGAGGATTAGCTAAACAGTGGCTCAAAAATGTTATTATATAGCGACATAAATATTCATGAAACACAGCTCCGCGAGGAGAGAGAAAGAGAGAGAGAGAGAGAGAAAGAGAGTCGACAAGGCTGCGAGCTCTGTGCGACAAGTGTTCGCCGGGTGCGGCTGAGTTCAGGCGCGCGCGCCGAGCAGGCAGTACGTTACGCGGGCCAGCTTTTCACGCTGTCGGCCTGGTCATCTTATATTTTCAGGAATAATAATGTCGCTCGACGTTTTTGCGCCTTTTATTTATGACGAGGTTTTTTTTTAAGGGGTTGGGTTTTGGAAAGGATATAGGGATGCTGAATGTTTTTTTTTCATTCAACGAACGAGGAGAAGTTGTACTCATATTCCATTGATATTGAATAGGTATGATTATTTTCTTTCCAGTTATGATAATTGATTTCCAGTTTATTAGCATTAATATATTTAGGTAAAAATATATAAGAGGAAGAAGAAAATACTGATAAGTAAATAGTCACAATTTTTCATATTATTAAATCATAAACTATCTTCGTAAATAATATTTTGATGCAGTATAACTTTAGCTTTCAAAACATGATTGTTTCAAATTTGTATTTGTAATTGTTTCAAATGATTATGATTTGAAAAATAAGAATCATTAAGAAAATAAAAATAATTTTGCATATTTTTGCATAAACACGATTATTCATTGATAAATATCTTATACCATCTATAATTAATCTAACTACAAACGATTCCAATATATAATTATCTCCCGTTTAAGCACTCACGAGTGAATCTCAATCGAAGCTGTTCAAATCACTTAAAATAATGCATCCCACAAACTCCACCCCCCGCGTAAAAATAAAAAAAATTCAAAACAAAGCAGCCTCAATAATCATTAGTCATACCAATCTCCGAAAATGTAATTGTTTTCGTCGAAAAAAGTCAACCGTTATGCGTCTATCCAACGAAACGTCCGCAAAAAAAAAGAAACACAAAGCTCGTCCAAATGAAAAAGGCAGCTAAAGTGCGCGACGGGCTATCTTACTAATTGTTTATATTATTTATGCCGCCGGCGTTGCGCCGCGCGCTCGGCGCCGCTGATTCGAAGCGACAGGCAAATTGAATTCGGCGCGGCCAGGTTAACGCGATTACGAGAGCCGCGCGCGCGCGCTTCTCCTATGTATATGTGTACGTGTGCTCCCGCGGCGCAAAAATATCAATCGCACGTGTAATCCCGTTTAACGAGTGTACCTTTTAATTAATCACCATTTTCAATATTTCAGTCGCGCGCGCGCGTGTGAGCGCCGGAATTCCGCGCGTCAGTTTCGCCATAAGTGCAATAGTGCATATGTAGTGCCGTGAGCAATCGAGCCAAATGTACGAGTGCATCGATGCCCTGGCGTAGCGCTATGATTTAAGGACGAAAAAGTGTTTTAAATTTTTCGCGTGCATATACGAGAGAAGGGATTTCGAAAACTGATTGTATCGCGCCGCAAAATATTGCGAACAAGTGAATACAAGTGCGCCAGCTATTTATTTTTTTATATATATACTGGCTTCATTATATAGCGAGGCCAACGCGGGCGATTGGCAGGCAGGGGGAGACGAAACTCGATGTCGGATTTAAATTATGTCGATTTCGGCGCCGTTTGTAGCCGGTGTACTTTGATTAATTAGGTTTTAATGCCGAATAATGTTTTGACGCGGCTGGCTGTGTACGCAGTGTCGCTCGTTTTTCGCTCGCTCGTTTTTTCGGGGCTTTGTGTATATCGGCTTCGGTAATAACCGATGCAAGCGGGGAGGAGGGGGAGGTGATTTATTCAATTTTATTATTATGATTGAATTTTAAATTGCTTACCGCGCGCTCGCTCGCTGCATGCATATCAAATGTGACTACCGGCGTGCGAGTTCGCGTGCGCTCACTTCGTTCGACGTTATTTATAATGAAATTAAAACGTGTACTTGACAAAAAAATGGCGCTTTTATTTTAATGGAATTCGCGTTCATTTGATTGCGTTTCCGCGGAATCCAATGAATTAAAAATTGATTAAATACAGCGAGCAGGGCGAATCAATTATGAGATTTTTTCTTTCCATGAGAATAATTGTTTTACAGAGAGAGATTCAATTTTTCACTTGGCTATTGTAGATATAAATAGGGTTTGTTGATCGTCATCAATGAGGTGTATTATAAAAATAATTCGTTTGTTATAATAAAAATCAAGTGAAAAATAAGAAAATCATGCATTATTTAATCATAAAGTTAGAAAACTAATAGTTTTAGAAAATTAACTGTCATTGGACTTAACACCACAGAAATAAAATAAGATTTTTTACTTATACGCATACTAGACTTTTATTTTCTAGACAAAATTGCATAATACTTTGTAAATAGATTTAATTTATTTGTGAAATTCTTAAAATTAATAAGAATCGGAGAGGCAGCTGGAAACGTACGCAGAGCGATAAAATTACAAATAGTTTGAAATAATAAATATAAATAGATTTATTCTAGAAATGATAATATATTGAATAAGCGCATTTCTTTTCATCGAGATACAATATTTAATTTACATTAATACTAATTAATTTAATTAATACTACGCGCATCGAGTAAGCGGATCGAGTCGAAGTTTAAGTGTCACAATTAATTCGCCTTTTCTAATCGCGCGACTTTTAATTTATGCTTCTTATTGAGCGCTGCGGCCGGCCATGCTCGTCCATTTCCACTGACCAGCGACAACTTTAGTTGTGCAGTATAGCAGATGTAACTTTATTTCCTTGTGGAGACGGTATGATCTTTAGGTCACCGATTTTGATCAAATTCGGCGAAAGATTCTTTATGATATGGATAGAGAAAAGCGCAGTTATTATATATTTTAGTGGTAATTCATCGGACTCTCATTAAAACAGTTTGAAAAAAAAAATATAATTACCAAAAGATGAAACTACTCGTCAACTCCACTGCTGATTAAAAATAAATAGACTATCAATAATAAACAAACAAAATAACAATAAACAATAAATACTTTTTTATGATGCTCAATCCCCAATATATTTATTAAAAACCTCCTAAAATCAGCCCATGTAACACTTTTAAAAATGAAAATTTCTATAGGTCAGTAAAGCAAATCAGAAATCAATCACGCAACAATCTAAGTCTTCATTGTTTCCCAGAAACGCATTTCCTAAATCAATCACCCTCCAAAATCATTAACCTTCCGCTATCCATTTCTCTCCATCCCTCTCCTCTCGACTCTCCCACAAAAAAAATTAATTCGTTCCAGCTCTAATTCACCCTTCCGCAGCCCGCGACGGATAGACACACAGAGCTCACTCGCTCGCTCAGCTGTCGAATCTCTCGTTCAAACGGATTACGGCAATCTCCGCTCTTTCCCTCTCGCTCGGCGGCGGCAGGAAAAAAATCGAGCTCGCCGCCGAAAAAGCGAGGAAAAAAGAGAGCGGCGAAATGCAGGCGCTCGCGCGCTTCGATAGTGGCGATAAGGCGAGGTTAAACCCGCGTGTTTGGCCAGCGCGCCGACGCCAGGTTATAGGTTAAACGGCTGTAGCTGGGGGGTGCAACAGGTCGCGTGAACTTGGGTGAATTTTCCGCTCTCGCTCCCTTCTCTTTCCGAGAGTCCGCAAGCGCGCACAGTCACAGTGAGCGAGAGAGAGAGAGAGAGAGAGCCAGAGACTAGAGGACACCTATATACGTATATAGAGTGGTGGCACTACGATTCGCCGTCATTAGTCAATGTCGACGCTTGCGCGCGCTCCGAGAGAGGGCAGGCATCTGCCGCGCGGATATCGCGCGTCTGTATCTCGGCGGACAAATCCCTGCATTACGCGCGCGCCCTGCTGTCTTCGCTTTATAAACTCGGCAAGGAGCTGGGAGCGCGAGGGTACGGCGGAGTTCTTTTTCTTTTTGGTGTCGCTGGTTTGAAGTCTGTTTGGTTGTGAGGGGGGACTCGCTCGATGGAATTTCTGAGGCCGAGAAATATGGGCTGTGCGCGCGAGGCGGAGGCGAAATATTAAGCGTGATAAAGAGGCCGGAATGCCGCGGTGCTACGGGCAAATGTGTTGCATTAGCAACTGTGTATTATGATTGTACGGATGTCGTGGTGACTTGTGTTTCTGTAATTTACATGTTTGAGTTGATTTTTTTTCGTTGGGTGCGTTTTGATTGTTCACTATTTTTTTATTATTTGATGACAGTCGATGGTGTTAGAGTATTTTAAGTTTTTACAATTATTTCAGAAATTAAATTACATATGCTGTGTTATTGTTGTAATAATAGCAAATAAAAAAATCTAGTCCGTACGTTGACTAACCCCATCATAATTGCAGAATTATAGCTCACAAAAGATGTTCCACGAGACCAGACCCTCAGATTCCCAACTTCATCCAAAGACAACAACAGCAAACTACAAAACCCCCCAAAAAAATTAAAACAAAAAAAAAGCTCTGCGCCCCTCTCCTCTCTCACCAAATCCCAGCAGCCCGCGCATATTTCGTCCTCTCGCGTTAACATCCTTAATCCCGCAAAAACGGTCCGCGCTCGCGGAAGTTCACTCCACTTTCTCTCCTATTGACTTTTTCCGGGCTCTCTCTCTCTCGGCGAAAAACTTGCGCTCAGCCCTCTCTCGCGGGCGTCACGCGATAATTCTTCGAGCCGTATACGTCACGCTCCTCCCGCCGCGAAAAGAAATTCGGCCGCGCGCGAGATAAATTCTGTCGTTCTTCCTCTCCCTCTATCTCCTCTGGGCTAAAGCTTCCGCCCCCCCTGCGCTCGCTCGCGCGCGATATTCGCCCCCCCCCCCCCTTCCAGGCGAGAGAAAGAGCGGAGCGGAGAAAGAGAGTGGGAGAGGCGTCGCGCGCACACAGACAAAAACTCGTTGTGCCGCAGGACCGAAAAGTGCTTCCGGCCTTTATTGTCAGCCGCGTAAATCAGCAGGAGCGTTCACGCAGCAGCGAGCGGCCCAGGATTAAGCGTCCGGTGTAAATCACCCAGCGATTACGGACTCGCTTCACTCTCTCTCTTTCTCTCTTTCTCTCTCGACTGTCTCTCTCCCACGCCTTCTCTCTTTTTCTGCGGTCACTTCATTCGTTGGCCGGCGCGAGAGCTAGCTACACACGTGTTTGCAAGAGTAGGAAGGGAGAAGGAGGGTGAATTCATCCTGGCCTGAAACTTTTATGGCCGAAACAATTTTAGGTTAGCCGCGATATCGAGGAGAGAGACAAGTCGCGCCCGTAGGTATGGTCCTCGCGCACGGCTGAGAGACTGGGAGTACGTTTTTCGACGGGGTCAGAGATAATGAAAAGCAGAGGGGGAAATGTGAAGCTTTCGCGCGAGCTGCGCCCGCGGAGGCTTTTACCGTTTATTTTCTTGGCAGGTTTTAAACTGGCCTAGTGGACGCTTTTTTTATCTGCAATGATAGTTTTAATTCATTGATAGCTAGTTTTTCTTTGGCGTGTGTGGCGGGTTGGGCTTGGAAAAATGTTTTGATGGCTGTTGACTGGTCTATCAATATACTTCTTTAATTTAATAAATTTTTTCAACTTTATTTCATATTGATTCATTAGCAATCACTTTAATAATTCAATAATAATTTAGAAAATAAATTATATGAACAAGCTTTATACTTTAACTCGTATTTATAAAATCTAAAATACTACTTTATTTTTAAAAAATGAACATTGAAATACTTAGAATTGATATTTACTTATTGAAACAGACAGTTTACATTTACGATGCACTACTTTTTTAGTGAGGCTGTAACAATAAGTAAAAATTTCACTATTTTACATTTAGAGAGCACTCCTACAAAAAAACCTTTACCCAAAGTGCAAAATCAACCCTTAAATTTCTTCCCAAACCCACATGCAAATCCCCTCCGACTCTAATTCCCTTAACACTCGCAGTCTCCCGGCTCCTTAATCAAACAGGGCCTCCGCAATATTTACCTCCAATTACGCCAGCGCGCCGCTAACCGACTCGCTCCTCTTCAACACGGAAAAATTATCCTCAAGAATCAAAGACGCCTGCGAAGGGTGGGCAAGCTGCTCCAGCCGCGGAGACTATACCCAACGTAACGGAGCACGCCTTCCGAAAGGGTTAGCAGAGCCGCAGAGAATTTGGCGGCCTCGGAAGAACAAAGCTTGATTTATTGTAATGAGTTTGCAGGAGTTAAGAGGTCTGCGCCCCCCTCTCCCACACACACCACCTCACAGCTTCGCGATCTCGCCCTTTCATCCCTCAGTCGCTCCCATCCAGCGCGTGTATGTATAGCTCTAGCGATATTCGGTGCGGTTTGATGCGAGGGGGGATCCGAGGATCGAGCCCGTCATAAACCCTTCTTAGTGGCTCCGCCGGGCCGCCCGCCTTTCCGACACTACCCCTTATCACCTTACCTCCCGCTCCCACCCATTATACGTAGCTCTCTTTCTCTCTCTATCGTGTATATATTGGCGGGCTCTCGTTTGCTCGATTCAGTAAGAGATCGCTATGGGTATTATCTCTTATTCCTTGATTCTCTTGCTTTTCGTTGTGTTTTGATTTCCTTTTTTGATTGTAAATATTTTAATAATTATAATATTATGAAGATAAATTTTATCCACATTCTATAAATATCGGCATTATTAAATTTACGTTTGTTAGAACGTTTCGCTTGAATCAATCTAAAACTTGATTGGTCATTTTTATTTACAGTCACTTATGATTATTTAAATATATCTCAAAAAGATTAATTCAGAATTCAGTGATATTTATTCTACGTTTGAATAAACAAATAATATATAAAATCCTCAAAGGCAAATTTGATATCGGAGCGAAAATTTTCATATTCCAAAACCTGTCAATCACGCCGACCTTCTTATCCCATCTATCTCACTCTCCTTCCATCCGACGCGTTCATGAACATAATCCCTGCATCTCCGGAGCCATCTCTCCAGCTTTCCACATCTCTCTCACTCTCTCCCAGCGCCTTTGAAATATGCATGAAAAGCCTGCATACTGATTGCGTTATTTGTATCACCTACCCAGCCCTCCACACACGTGCACACAGTCGGCGTGAAATCCTCCTTGACTGTTTCAGCGCAACGTGTTTTGCACTCCCTCTCTCTTCCTCTCCAGCCGAATCCTTTGTACGAGGGAGGAATAGCTCGCGCTGGCCCCTACGCGACGTTACGTCGCGTGATTCCTCCTGACGTCGTCGACGTCGCGTGAGAGCGCAGCCGCGCGGCGTCGCTGCTAAATTTATGGCCGTGGATTATGTACCGGCAAATTGCGACTAGTTTTCCGACGATCTAAAGCGCTCTGGCGCCCAGGCGCGCGCGCGCGGCGGGCTTCGGGGGTAGGAGAGAATCTTGGCGCGTTGTTGCGGCATGCGGACTTTGCTGGATGGTGATACGAACTTTGTTGTTGATCTGCTGATTCGATCTGGAAGAAAAGAGCTTGGTAAACTAATTTTTTTTGTTGGGAGCTGACGTTTTTGTAGTTGTGGGTGGCTATAGGCAATTTTTGTTTTTATCTGTGTAAAAAATACAGAAAGTTTGTTTTAGTATTGTGTTAAGTTTAATTATTAATTAAATTCTTTATAATGTATATTTTCACAATTTATTGGCATTGATCAATTTAACGAAATACTCCAGTGAGAAATTTAAACTGACTTTCACAATTCATTTAAATGAATAATTCGTACAAACAATTCAAAACAATCGCGCGGATCCGCTCGGAAGAAAAATAGCGCGCATAAAAACTTCAGTATATCTCGCGTTCCCTTAAGTGTGTACAAGTCGCCAACCGTCTCTCTTTTCTCCGTTAACGGCAATAACGTTCTTTATCGCTCGAGAAAATATTTTATTGCTATTAGAGGCGCACACACACACAGACAGCAAACTCTCTTCCACTGCGATCTCATAAATCCGCGCTTTAATTTCCGGAATTAGAAGTCGCTTAAAAAAAAAAGACTAGCTGAACCAGAAGGGGGCGGTAAGAATCAAAGGCTGCTCTCCCTCTTGCAACCCTTATCATCCCACTCAAACGAAAACCTCATCCACAATGAAGTCCTCCAGATCTACTGTTTTTTCCTTCACGTTCATTTTCTATCGTTTTTTCTTTTTATCGAAGCGCGCACGTTTTTTTCCTCTCCTCCTTCGAAGAATCCCAAAGATATAGTAAAAGGAGAGAGAGGCTCGCTCGCGCGATAAGAGGAGAGAATTTCGCTGTGTGCAGCAGAGGCAGCTCGAAACGTATTATATCGATTCGGCGCGCTTGCGCGCGCCCGGCGAAAGCGTTGAATTCATTGGGAATTGACGGGGGAGCCATAACTCCCATCTCGCTTTGACATTAATGCCTCCCCTACTCTTCGGCGCGCGGGCCCGCGCGCGCGTTCGCTCGCTCGCAGAGATAGGCAAGCGGGGGTTAAGCTCGCTGCGACATATTTATGGAGAGGGTGAGATGGTATCGCGCCCGTGCTACCGCCGCCGCCATCGTTTTGGCTCTCTCTCTCTCTCTCTCTCTCTCTAGCTCTTCTCCCCCGCGCGCTACCCTTCCCTACAATCTACTTCGCAATTATCGGACTCGACGTTAATATTTGACCCAGGACTCTCTCTCTCCCTTCTCTCTTGAACGCCTACGTGTATATATATCCTCCTGATGTCCTGTGTGTGCCCGCGCGTCCTGTCCTTCCGTCTCTTCTGTCTCCTTCCTCCACTTTACGGAGCGCGCCGAGAATTCGAATGATCCTGAAATCGCGAGAAAAGAGAACTCGTCAGCAACTACTGCTGGCTGTCCCCCTGCGCCAGAACGTTTTCTCTCTCTCTCTCTCTCACTCTGGATGCTTGACGCTCGATCGCAGAGACGAAGAGAAAAAGTTTTCCTTTTTTCCCTTTGCGACTGCTGTGATGAGTTTCGACTGTTCGGGGGGCGGGATGCTGCGCGGTATGTATATAATGGCGGGACATTTTTCGAATCCTAATTTCAGAATTTTCGTTTCTGGAGGTTCAGGAAGTTTTCTGGGAGGTCTTTGTTTTATTCATGATGTCGTATTGTGTAAATGTTGCATGCGTGAAATTTTGGAAGAGGCTGTGCAAAAAAGAATGCATTATTGCTGATGAGATGAAACATAGAAATGATCATGACTTGTTGCTTGACAAAATTCAAAATTTTTAATTATATACGTAAATTATCTGAAGTTCAAATGAATATTATACTCTAAACAATGTTAAAATGTAGTTCTGAAATGTAATATATTATGATTATTAAAGTACTGACTTTCTTTCGCAAAGAATAACAATAAAACAAAAAAAATATATCATCAATATACTAACTATAACGCGAAATTCCATAGCTTGATAATTTGTATCATTTATTTTAAAATATAAATTATTTTCATGACTAATATTACGTCATAAACCATTAAAATAAAAAACGTTAGGAAAATTAGATTAGTATTTATCAAAATAAAACAAAAATAAATAAATAAATAAATAAATATATAAATTTGAGTTACTCATCACACGTTAAAAATTCAATTAATAATAATTAAGCTTTAACTAAAATTATTTTAAAAATTGAAAAATTCGAACCCATATCTCTCTCTCTCTCTCTCTCTCTCTCAAAACCGTATAATTCAATAATCTCAATCAATGCACGCCGCAGCGATTCTCGCCGATTGCCCCGCGTCATCGATCAGCGACTTTCGCGAATCCGACAGCGTACGATC
>JAPYZA010007773.1:0-10127 GCA_030522685.1 Eupelmus azureus | reverse complement strand
GACATTTTTTGAAAGCATAAATTCTAAGTTCTAATAGTTTCAATTATTCATTGATAATAAATTACTCCACTTATCAGAATATTTTATTTTTTTCGTTGAGTATCATTCATAGCAATAAAATTGCTTTTCAGTGGATGAAAATATTGATTTTATCTTACTCAAAACTTTTCTTTAGTAGTTACAACAGTCTAATGTTTATGAAGACTGATACATAAATGTTATACACATCGTTTCTTGATAAAAAGACTAATTTTTCGCCAAGTGATAGCATTCACACGACTTCATTTCAGTGCGTCATTATTAGATTTTACTTGCAATAAATCCTTGATTTAACTAAAAGCAATTAATTAATAAATGTGTATTGTTCCTGACGGATTTGATAAGTCGAGCCGGAGACGGCAGACTTCGGCAGACATGTACCTAACCACAACGATTGTCGTTGTGTAGGCTCGCGGACGCAATGCGAGTGCGCAGGAGTGGGCCCGCTTTGTTACCTTTTCCCGGTCGATTATGGCCGATAATACGAGAGGAATAAAATAAATGACCAATAACGACGCGTAGTGTAGATTAGTTATAATTAAATATTAAATATAAAAGCTTGTAATTACTATTTTTGACGTAGGTTTTCTCAAATAATAGAAAATAGGTTGAGTTTTCCTATGTCTTGAGCTATATGAACCGCTGTTTTATGTATGCGCAGTTTATTAATTATTCTCGGAAAGTGTGTTTGCTCGATTGCCGGAGTCCGATACCTAGATAGAACGAAAAACCCGTGCCTCTAGCGCATACGAAATAAGGGCCGCTACCTATTTTTATGGCCACCGTCCATAAAGTAATCGCCTCCGAGCGCTCGGTACCTAATTGATGCTGGCGGAGCAGGCCCATAGGGCTAGTGAGTCGAAACCTGAAGGCCACTCGTCTTGGGGAAAAAACGACGTTGTTGGCACTGTGCTCCCCTCCTTTGGACAACGAATCTACGAGCCTTTACTCGACCTGAGAAAGGACAGTTCGCCTCTGACCCTCTGATGAGAAACGTCTCTTGAGGACTAAGTCGATTCTCTCTGCTAGAAAGCAATCAATCGTGCTTTACAGATCTTTGTGCGGAGTAAACTATTTTTAATTATTAAAAAATCGTGCGCAGTTTCAACAGTTCAGAAATTACAGTTTTAAGCAGAGCACCTGGCATCTTGTATTTAAAAGAAATACACGTATGCATATTAAACTTAAATTTATTAATTAAAGTATTTGAAAAGCCTCAATCCCCAACCAACACAATCATATTATATACCCAGCGGCCTATAAACACGTATAGTATATCTCTAACGTTTAGATACAAATATGAAAATTTGTAGATGTTTCAGTCATAAAATTTTATAAATTATTTAATTATTCTTTATTTGGCGATTTAGAGAAAAATCTCAATATAAAATGTGCACATAATATTTGAACGCCATTAAATCACAGTTAGCTGTTTATTAAGTAATGAGGGAAAATACTTAAAAAGCGGGAAAAATTTAATTTATTTTTTTTTATTAGAAGGTTTCCAAAAAAAGAAGCCGTATTTTGATATAAAATATTGTTATCGTCTTCGTCATCTTTAATACAAGTAAGTGCACGTTTCATTTTTAATGATATTGATTCATTACTAAAAAATGAAGAAGATAAAAGTGGCCCTCAAAAGTTCAAGAAGAAACTAGCTTAACTTAAAAGAAAAGTATTCTATTATTACTTGAAATATGAAACTTTATATGTATATTTAGAATCAATATATTCTTTTTTATTATAATACAATTTGAATGATAAAATAATAATCTTTTCAGATAAAACAAGAAAAAAAACAAACAAATATAGTTAAGCTGTTCCAAAATTTCTTGTACAAAAACTAGAACTTATTTTAAGGAATTAAGATAGATTTGATTAAGTTACGTTTGAAAAACAAACAAGAAAAGGACTATAAATCTGCTGATCTATAAATCAGCTTGAAATTTGTCTTCTAATATCTAAAGATATTAATTTCATTACACTACATTTTGCGTAAATACTGCTTAAAATATTAATTTAGACTATTTTTTAGCTTAAATTATTATTATTTCTATTTTTATATAATATAACTAAGTTTGACTAAAATTTAACCAAAAATTGGTCCTTTTATAACAAACTCAAAATTTCTTTTCAAAAACTGCAAATTGCGTTGAACACGTGAAAAAATACGTTTTTTTGAATAAATAAGTTTAATACCGGATAAAGTTCTTACTATTAATCTGATCCTATAGAAATAAGCAAAATAAAAGAATTAATTAGAAATCTAGATTAGATATGTTAATAATTTATTAGCCATGTTAAATTGAGCGGGAAAGACGATGTTTTTAAGAAATTTCTTGAACAGGTAAGTTCCAGAGGATGTATTCAGATATTGACGACGCAAGGAGTCTCGAAGTATACATCACTTTTATGGCCGAAAGCCGAGTCAGCGTGGCTCCTATAAAGAGTATCAAGCAATTATGCGTTGTTCGTTTACAACTATCCAAGCTGGATGTAACGTTGCACATTGAATACAAAAAAAAACACTTACTGCTTAAGCGCTCTTTTCCGTTAGAACATCTTGTTCAGTAGAATTTATTGTTTATTGTTATTGCTTTAAGTTTCTACTGATTTTTTGTTTATTTTATTAATAAGTTTTTATTACTTTCAGTGCCATATAAGATAAATTATTATAAAAATTAACTTTATTTCATTAAATTTATATTAGGATAGAGTAGGACTAAATTATACAATTTGATCATACATTTAAAGTACAAATAATTGAATTCGCACAGTATTTTTTAGATCTTAATCTTAATTAAAACTAAAATCAAAACCTATCACATAAAAAATATAATTAAAGAAACTCTCTTTAATTTTGAATATTGGTTGACAGTTTTCAGAGAAACTTATATTATAACACAGCACTTTGATTGTAGATAAAAACACACCTTATATAATCAACTAATTTGTTTATTATACATATAAGGTGTGTTTTTATCTAAAATCAAAGTGCCGTGATTATTTTTGTAATTATGTTTATTTTATATGTATAAAAATTTTTTCTGCATTATAGTCTTGAGAAAGGAGGACTAATAATAATATCCTCGAAACATCGACTTTTTAATAAATCGATTGGTTTAAAGGAGATCGACAACGTTTATTTTCTTGAGTAATCAATTCTTACTTATGTTATTGTTTTTCAAAACATTCAATATTTATTACTTATGTTCTTGAAATACAAATTGTGTAAATGGCAATTATCTAATTAAATATTTTTAATACTTCAACATTTATAATAAATATTTATTCATTACTTAATATAGCATCCCAAGTAAGAAAATGCAAATTGCTTAATTTTAATTTTAAGAACAAGTAATTTTTTAATTGAAAAAACATTTTAGTAACCAAATAGACTAATCGAAAGATAATATTAGTGAAAATAATAATAATTTTAGTGAAAAAACGAATCACTTTAGTTTGCAAAATAGTAAATAAAATGTACTACATTAATTTTATATATATTTATATGAAATAAAATAATAAAGCTACAACGTCTTATTCATTGAAAAACTGAAATAAAAATCAATGAATTCGAAAATTTTTTGTTCACAATACGAGCCAAATTTGCAATCCGAAAATAAAAAATCTTAAATTTACGAGTTATGCAACTATACAGTAATGAATGTTTTACGATTTCGAAAGACAGTTATGAGAAAGTCAAATTATACTAACTAATGAATTTAGAATTTCAAAATATTTTTATAAATCTTAAATTATTCTTATCGACCTTCATATTTTAATATTTATAAAATATTTGTTGACTTCGTATAGCCAAGGTGAGTTAAATAAAAAAAATGTTCAGTACCTTTTTTGTTGAATCGATGTTTCGTCAACATAAATGCGCTGATTTCGTCAGACTTCGCCTTGATATTTAGTTAACAACATTGTCTACAGTATGTAAGAATTCAATATTATTCAATGACATGAATATAATTGTTGCGCATGACTAATAGGTATATAGTAAATATGATTTTCTAAAGATTTTACTGTTAGTGTAAAAAATTTCTTACTTTTACAGTCAAATAGAATATAAAATAATCATATGAGTCATATTATAACTGTAAATAAAATCTATATTCATTGATTCAGTCTTTTTAATTCTTAAAAAATAACCTATTTCTCAAGACAAGCTCAAAAACTAACATTTCCTTATTTGAACAGAAAACAAAGCTTGAATTTTCATAATAATTTACAAGGCTCTGCATTGTAAATTTCATAAGTTGATTATGTAATATGCAAATACCTTAATAATATTGGTAATATTTCATGTGAATCTACACATATTTAATTTTTAAGTAAATATTAAAGTATACAATTGAATGAATATTTTGTTGAATGAACATTTCAATGAATCATCATGACAAGTTTTAAAACTCCATTTTCATTATTAAGTACTATACAACTTAGTAACGTAGTAATACAATTTTACAATAGTATCTTTTCTTTACAAACAAAAGTAATATTGAAAGCAATTGCACAAAAATAATTCTAACATTTTTATCTTTTTATCTTATATTTGATTACTTATGAGTCTATATAAAATATCATGCTTAATACAAAAAGTGATTAGTACGCAGGTTTGATTCTGTCGAGAAAGATGGTGAATTTCGTAAAAGGTTTTATTTTACTGTTAATAATAAACTTAGCTCATGGACTTTTTGATGGAATGATCTCATGTGCATATGGAAAATATGATCAAGTACAAAAACGCGTAAGTGTACTAAAAACATATCAGTTTTTCTTTCATTTTCAAGTTAAATAACATCTTTATCAAATCTAAATTATTTCAGAGCATTTTTAGTAGTTCAAAGAGACAAATTAGACACGATGACGTACGATTCTTTCTATTCAACAAGAAACATCTCAATAACCCGGTTGAAATATTCTTAAACAACAAGGTTAGATTAGTGAATGAAAATTTTAATTCTACAAGATTGACAAAAATTTTCATTCATGGTTATAAAAGCAGCATAAAGCGTTCATCCAGTCGTCTAATTAAAAATGGTAATTATATGATTATTTAAAATATTATGATTCAGTTTTATTTATTATTATTATGATTACAGCATTTTTAGAAAGCGGAGATTTTAATGTGCTCATTGTTGATTGGAGTAGAGCCCAACATTGGGGATATTCTTATAAAATATTAACGTTATATCCTACGGTACTTAAATATTTAACAGATGTAGCGAAAGACGTTATATCAATGATTAACCTTCTTGAAAATTATGGACTGGATTTAAACACTACAACAATTATTGGCCATTCGCTTGGTGCACACATTGCTGGTATGGTTGGTCGCCATTTTAAAGATAGGGTCAATCATATCGTAGGTAAATATATAATATTTATTATTTTCTATCTATAGCTAAGAGAAATAAAGTCTTCAAAAATGTTCGTATTATTCTTTAATTTATATGCTACCTATGTGGTAAATATGAAAAATATTGGGTTGAATCGAATACGTAGACTCGATTATTTACACTAGTCTCAAAGTTCTCAAAACGATCGTAAACACACTGCAATTCCCAATTAGCACTCATCCAATAATTAAGTTCAAACATCACACGTTTCAATTGATTTTATCTTATACCCATAATATAATTACTTCGACTATACAATATTTTTCCTCGCACAATTTTCCAGGCTTAGACCCCGCAGCGCCCAAAATGTCAGACAAAAAAGACCTGTGGCTCTCCAAAGACTCGGCTCGTCACGTCGAGGTAATCCACACCGAGATCGATCATTGCGGCCTGAACGCCCAGCTAGGGCACTACGATTTTTACCCCAATTCCGGCCGCTCTCAGCCCGGCTGCGACTCCTACAAGTGCTCGCACGCTCGATCCTATCGCTACTACGCCGAGTCCATCGTAACGAAAGCCGGATTCTACGGGCGCCGCTGCGAGAATTGGCAATCCATGCAGAGCGGAAACTGCAAAGGAGAGCTCGTCAGGATGGGTGGAGTGACGAGATCTCCGATGAAGCCGGGAATCTATTATCTCAAGACGAATCCGGAATCGCCTTTCGCGATGGGCCGCTCGTAATTTTGCGCCGCGTACGAGCATATAGGGGAATAGTTACAGCGTGGCTCGATTGTCGCTCATTGCTGGAACTTTGTTTGCCGAGTTGTCAATATGCTAATTATGACGTCCGCCAAGAGCGGAGATGTGCGCTGGTAGATTAAATTGTATGGAGACAAGTGTTTCCTTTAGTCTGGGCAATAAAGAACATTATTCTTGTACTAGTATCTTTTAGGAATTGAAATAAGGTAGATAAGTCAATAGCTTTGCAACCTTGTTAAAATGTGTAGTGCTAGAATAATAAATTAATAGTTATCGAATTACGTGTACGTCTGCTACTATTTTCTTTTTCCTTTAAGTTTCGGTAAGATACTGTAGCTGTCGTTTTATTTGCTCAGTATTTGTCTTTTATTTCATACACTTTGTTACCGAAAGCGTGGGCCTCATCGATGTCTATTAATCATCATTTTATTTAACATTTTATTTAAGTTTAAATTAATAATTATTAAATAGGGCGTGTTAGTTAAATCTATTCGAATTACAGTAAGTAATAAAGAAGTGATAAATGAAAATATAAAATTCATTACACTATTAATTTTTTAAAAATCATTTTTCTAACTTTAAATTCTTTATTCTGTTAGCTTCTTCAATTTTTTAAGCTTAAAAAGTGAACAAGCAAGCATTATTTTAAAAGTTGTATTTAACAGATTTATGAATGCCACTTTATCACAGTATTTCGCAGCAAGAAAGCTACTACTCTGCCGCATTAAAATAAAGCAAAAAAGAAATGTAAGCAATGATATATAATCTGCTATATGTATGTCGCTTAAATATAGGGTTTTCCTTACTCTTTTTATACACGTGTATAAAAAGAAAGAAGAGTATAACAGGCGTATACATCAACAAGGCCTTAGCTAAGAGTGTCGACAGCAGAATTTTATGTCAGTTTTGTACACACACGACAAAAAATACACAAGACAAAAAATTCAGTAATAATGTGTATTTTCCAAAAGTTTGAACAATGCACCTGTAATTTTACGTAATCTCTTACAATAATGAAACTTCATAATTTGATATTTACTATAATGCAGAAATAATGTTTATCCATATAAAATAAACATAATTACAAAAAAATAGTCACAGCACTTTGATTGTACATAAAAACACATGTTGTATAATACACAAATTAGTTGATTATATAAGGTGTGTTTTTATCTATAATCAAAATGGTGTGATTATTTTTTGCAATTATGTTAATTTTCTATGTACAAAATTTTTTCCTACATTATAATCTTAAGAAGGAGGACTAATAATATTCTCGAAACGTCGACTTTTTAATAAATACATTGGTTCGAAGGAGATCGAAAACGTTTATTTTCTTGATTAAAATTACCTCGAACGATAGATTCTTGATCATTATTAAGAATTGATTCCGTAGTTTTTTCATGTTAAACGTTATGTCTTACGTAAAGCTAAGATATAATACAATTTGCATAATAATTATAATAATGAAATTATATTTTTAGAACTTTCAATTATTTTTAAATTATTTTTAAAACAAGCAGTAAAATGTCTTTATAATGTAATTAAATATTTAAAATTTTATAACTACAAAATATTATATTTTAAATAGAGATTGGGACTCTCCCTGATAAGTAGGGGCCATAGCGTTCAGGAAAGAAATTTTAACGAGACTTTGAAAGTCCATTTCTGATACTTAAAAAATGAAGTCGGCAGTGTCGGTTAATACATTAAATGAATCGTTCTTTCAAAGATATAAGCTATCTAATCTTAAATATGCTATTTTCTTGTAAATTTATCTTTTATCGGTCATAGTATTCTAAATATTTGTGATTCAGAAACCAGCGAAGAAGATAATACATGTTGATAAAAAAGCTATATTTTCAAAAGTTATAAATAATCGATGATAGCATAAAGAAGTTAATAAGTGATTTAATCACTCCAAAAATAGTAATTAAAATAAACTTCCAGACGACAATAAGGCTAAAATTATGTAAAAAATTTTTAGATTAAAAACAATGGTCCTTTCCCAGATAAATTTACTATAGGGTATCTTGTACTTAACCGCCTATACTATTTCCATATTATGCAGGGGGCAACGTTCTATGAGTCAAGAAGCTTTTTAGAATTTTAATAGATTTATTTTGTACAGGTTTTGTACAGCTTAACTATATTTGTTTTTTTTTATCTGAAAACATTATTATTTTGTCATTCAAATTATATTATAATAAAAAAATAATATATTGATTCTAAATATATAAAGTTTCATATTTCAAGTAATAATAGAATAGTTTTCTTTTAAGTGAAGCTAGTTTCTTCTTGAACTTTTGAGGGCTACTTTTATCTTCTTCATTTTTTAGTAATGAATCAATATCATTAAAAATGAAAGGTGCACTTACTTGTATTAAAGATGACGAAGACGATAACAATATTTTATATCAAAATACGGCTTCTTTTTTTGGAAACCTTGTGATAAAAAAAAAATAAATTAAATTTTTCCCGCATATTTTCTCTTATTAATTAATAAATAGCTAACTAAGATTTAATGGCGTTCAAATATTATGTGCATATTTTATATTGAGATTCTTCTCTCAATCGCCATATAAAGAATAATTAAATAATTTATAAAATTTAATGACTGCAACATCTACAAACTTTTATATTTGTATTTAAACGTTAGAGATATATTATACGTGTTTATAGACCGGCGGGTATATAATATAGTTTTGTTGGTTGGGGATTAAGGCTTTTCAAATACTTCAATTAATAAAGTTAAGTTTAATATGTACTCTGTAAATTTTAACTAGTGCAGATTGCTCCACTAAGTAATAAATAGTTGAATTCCCACTAACAAACAGTGAAAATTCACGATAAAGTAGTGAATTTTTTACTGTTTGTTAGTGGGAATTCTATTTTAGTATTTAGTGGAGCAATCTGCACTATTTAAAATTTAGAGAATATACGTGTATTTCTTTTATATACAAGATGCGGGGCGCTCCAATTGAAACTGTAATTTCTAAACTGTTAAAACTGCGCACGATTTTATAATAAATAAAAATAGTTTACTCCGCGTGAAGATCTGTAAAGCACGATCGATTGCTATCTAGTAGAGCGAACGACTTAGTCCTCAAGGGATGTTTCTCATCAGAGGATACGTTGTCCAAAGGAGGGGAGCACAGTGTCAACACCGTGGTTTTTCCCCAAGCCGAGTGGCCTCTAGGTGTCAACTCGCTGGCCCTATATGGGCCTGCTTCGCCAGCGTCGACTAGGTGCCGAGCGCTCGGAGGCGATTACATTATGGCCGGTGGCCATAAAAATAGATAGCGGCCCTTATTTCGCATGCGTTCGAGGCACGGATTTTTCCTTCTATCCAGGCATTGGACTCCGGAAATCAAGCAAATACGCTTTCCGAGAATAATTAATAAACTGCGCATACATAAAACAGCGGGCTTACTATTCTCGCATTTGCCCAGGCTCATAAAGCCCGTGACGTAGGAAAAACTCCACTTATTTTTTTATAAAACCTACGTCAAGAATAGTAATTACAAGTTTTTATATTTAATATTTAATTATAACTAATCTACTATCTATTTGAAACCTGATTAATGCTTCCTTTGCAAATCCATCAAGTCGTGGGTCCGACAGGCGAGCCACTTTCTGCAGACAGCCACTCCTTCCCAGATAGAGCACCCAGCAGCCACCAAACGCGCGAGAGAAAAAGGACCCTAGATTCTTCCCTCCACGTAGACCTCTCGCATTATCGGCCGTAATCGACCGGGGAGAGGTAACAAAGCGGGCCTACTCCTGCGCACTCGCACTGCGTCTGCGAGCCTATACACAACGACGATCGTTGTGGTCAGGTACATGTCTGCCGAAGTCAGCGTCTCCGACTCGACTTATCAAATGTGTCAGGAACAATACACATTTATTAATTAATTGCTTTTAGTTAAATCAAGGATTTATTGCAAGTAAAATCTAATAATGACGCACTGAAATGAAGTC
>JAPYZA010007770.1:0-12052 GCA_030522685.1 Eupelmus azureus | reverse complement strand
ACATTAATTCCCAGTAATACTATGGAGATAACTCATTTAATAAATACCGTAGACGCACTGTTTGGTCTTAAAGACTTAAGTAAGCTTAATATATCACTGTATGTTTTATCAGTGTACAAGTCGTAATAATACGAAAGTGATTAAGCCTCGCATAAACTCATGTTTTTAGTCTGTTGAGGCATTTAATGATTACTGATTTAGTTACACCTTTGATTTCACATAAACACCTGATCAAAATCCGTTTTTTCGAGATATAGAACTTTATTTTTAAATAAAGAAATAGTTTAAATTAATAATACCTCAAATTCTATTTTTTATATCTTAAATTAAAAAAAAGTTCATAGATACTTATAACAGTTTAATTTTTTATTCAAAATGTACCAATTTTTTATTTGATAATTTTTTTTTAAAACAATAAAAATTTAATGAAAACAACGAAAATTCATAATTCAAAATCCGAAAGATATAAATCAAAGGTGCAACAGGATTCAGAGCTGAATCTCGAAATAGAGTTTACAGTTAATGAGGAATGAGCTGAATCTCGAAATAGAGTTTACAGTTAATGAGGAATATGGACTAGGTAACTCATACTGCAGACAAAACGCTCAAGTTTGACTCGTCGAGCAGCCACCCTTGGTGTAGGCTTTCTGAATAATACGTTTCCCTACGTCATAGTCAGGACCCAGGCCAAGTGCAAGAACTTCCAGAAGTCTAATAACGTTGGAAAATGTAACGCGCTCTGGCAGACATGTGAACTATTATGCTAGAATTGATATGAATACATAAATAAGAATGGAAAGAGAGATGCTTGAATAATCGTTGGATATTTTTAAAGATTCGTCCAAAGTTACTTTCAGCTTTCAAGCCTCGAGCCATTCATTTTTCAAATAACTATTTCAACTTGGTGAAATTTAACTGAAGTAACTTTTAAGTTTAAATTATTCTTAACAATAGCTTTCGCTCAGAGACTTTTGAATGTGCTTGAACATTTAAGACTGTGGAATATGAACAAGTTTAAGGGGTTGCTGCATCACCGGATTAAACTATTTTCTTTTAACGAATAGCTTCTTTTAATCAGAATAAAATCAAAATCTCGAAAACAGTACGTTTTGTTAATTTCATTCAGTTTCAAATAAACATCATTTAATTTAAGCGCACCTGTATATTCAATTACTTTAAGTGTGCCAGTATTCTGTTAAAATAATACCAAAAGATCAACAACTACTTCAAATTCATTGTAAGTTATACAAATTAAATATCATCCACAATTCACTAGATCTAAACTTTCTAAAATAATACCTTTCACAAAAGCATATTCTCTTCTCCACGAACGACCCACAGAAACCACATACTCAACCCACCCCCCACATACCCACCCCAACTTATCCTTACCGTAATAAACTCCTCGAAATCACAGGGTATCAGCACCCTATCCCTGCACCTGGGCCTGCTCAGCTGTCCAGTCTCCGGCTGGGCACCGGACCCCTCATCATCCTCCTCAGGGCTAACCGTCGTCGTCACTGACGTCGTCGTCACATTCTGCCTTAACCTAGGTCCGCCTATCCTAAACGAGTCGTTGGAGCAAGGCTGATAAGCTATACTACACATGCCGTACTCCTGCCTGACGCAGATGAGGTAGTCATGGTTGGCCAGCAGCCGACCGTTAGGTAGATAGTTCAGGCTCTTCAGGGTGCCGTTAGGTGCCTGCATGTACTGGAGGCAGCCTGCGGGGGCGCGCTGCTCGAAGCCTAGTTGTTCTACGCGCATCTCCCACATGCGCGAGGTTAGGTTGCCGGGTAGGCGGAAGTTTATGGTTACTGGCTCCTCGCCTATGTCCACGTAGACTGGTGAAGAGAATAAAGTGTATAATGAATGAATGCGTAAGGATTTTTAAGATTGTTGCTCGTTTAAGAATTGGAGATTTTCGTGATAGAATTAAAGATATTTTTTCTATTATTGGTAATTTGTATTCTTTAATTTTTTGCGCTTATACTTATTGTTTACTTATGATTACTAAAAATTTAAAAAAATCACATTTAATTTACAGGTACGAAATAAGAATTTTTACAGTTAAATATCATCGTTTGTTGATATAGAATATTAGTACAGAAATTGCATTTTTGTTTCTAAGTTGTTATTTTAAAATTGCTTAATTAATCTAATTTTACTGTTAATTACTTATTAATTTTCAATATCTATCAATTTTGATGCCTAAAAATAAAATAGGAAAAATTTCATTTTAATCTGGCTCGTATACTCTTTCAAAATTTAACATTTTTTGAATACTTTAACTTCTACGCTTACTTCGTACATTAAAAGTTAATATGAAATATTAAAAAGTTAAAATATATTTGAAAAAGTGTTTGTTAAATAGTTTTAAAATTCTTCTATAAATTACAAACTCACGTTAGTCGTATTTGTTAAATTTCATAATGAAAAGTACATCATTTTTAGCAAAAATTTACTAAAATTAATAAAAATACTCGCCCACCTATGCTTAAAACGCATTCGCCAAAAAATCTACCAAAAAACCCTAATCTCGCGAATCCCAACTCTAAACAAAACCCCAAATTCTACATAGACACCAAACTCCCTCACTCGCCACACCGTCTACCCTCGCAGTCATCCCAGACGCCTCAAAATCCAAAAATAACCCAGCTTAGAATAAATTAGCCCTCTCCGAAATCCACGCAGCTATCCAAGGCGCTAATCCGCCTCACACACAATGACGCTCTCTCAGTGCGGCGCGTATCTAGAGGCTCACTGAGCGAGCGATAAACGCATTCGTCTAATCATTAGATCGCGTGTAATCCTTACGGGGCTGTGCCCCGTCGTGATCCAGCCAGCGGCGCTTGGCCCGGGCGACTCGCGCGCAATTTCAATTTAGACCGGCTCTATAACCCTAATCCCGACCCGAAATCGTAGGTATACTTACTGTGCTGACCGCTATTCCATCCGCAAAGCTGGAAGGTCTTCTCGCCGGATCTCACCTGCAAATATCCCAGAAATTTCATATCCCCTTGCTCACTTGCGGGATGGACTCGACTCTATGTGTACGTGTGTGTGTGTGTACGTAAGCGCCAGCCTCGGTGGATTTCATTACGAGAGGAGTTGCTCTTTCTCTATGTGTGTTTGTGTGTTTGTGTGTATAAACACCAGCCAAGCTGCTAATCTTATCAGCTTTCTAAAAGTCGAATGAGTGTGCGCGCGTTTTTGCTTATCTTTAGCAAAGGGGACTTTGTTTATGAGGCTGGCTACTTTATATTTTCGTAATTGACTTAGCGTTTACAGTTTTTAGCGTTTTAAGAAAAGTTTCGGGGAGGCTCTCTAGCGCGCGAGATTAGCAAAAAGTTCAGGGCTTCTTTAATAACCCGAAGCTTTATTTGCAAAAGGTAAGTTGGGAAAATGTTTTATCAAAGTTTTTTAATACTTTCTCGATAGACCTAGTTGGGGTAATGTTGTTTCTTTGCAAATATCCGTCAGTCGGAATAAACTAATTAAATTTTGTAACTAAACGTTTAAAGAGATTTTTGAGTGTGCTCAAACTCGTATTAATATTGATTTATACTTTTAAGAGATATTAAAAAAAATAAATACATTTTTTTTATAAAAAAAATTGTTAATAGTACAAAAAGTACTGGGATTAGAGAAAGACTTTTACTTCGAAATTAAATATCTCGGCCAACAGATGGATGAATTTCAATCTAATCAGACTTACTTTCTTACTCTCTTGCTTTTTATCCGATGCCAGCTATATATGATTCTTTTTCTGGCTCTTCTTATGTATCGTTCACGAAATATTAAAGATCAAAGCAGAAAAAAACTGGCTAAAAGGCATAAGGCTTTTTCTTACAGAAGAAATTTCAAAGGTATAAATAAATGAAAATTTCTATTCCGAGCGAATATTGATAATCAATAACAAAGTTACATTTAAAAATATTTTTTAATTGTATACAAGTCAAGAAAATAAATACTAATGAAAATTATTGCGAAATTTTTTCAGAACCTTTACAATTATGAGATTTACGTTTCATACAAAACAAACATTAAGTAAATTACATAAAAAGACTCATATGACTTTACAAACATCTCAGTATCACCGTTGTCATGAAAAAATACCAAGTACAATTTTAAAGATCGATAGAACCGAAACCGAACACGCAGCTTTCCATTTTCCAAATATTTGACTATCCAAACGACCCACCAAAGATACTAAAACATTAACCCAATAACCAACCGCACACAACCCATCCCGACTCCTCAACAAAAGAGCTCATCAGAAAAAGAACAATACATCTAATCTCACCCAGACATCCAGCCAACCAAAGGTGAAGGCAATAAAGGGCGCAAGAGAAAAAAAGTTACCAGCATAACGTCGTCGTCGCAGACTCCAGTCCTTCGGTTCGGCTGTCCCTGAAAGCAAACAAACAGATGATCGTCTCGATTCCCGCGCTTGCAAAGAAAGAAGCGGGGAGCAAAGTTCTCGCTTATACGGCCAATAAAGCCGGGGCTAATCGATTAATTGTCCCCCGGCCCGACTTGAGGCCCTCGTCCAGGGGCGAGCTTTCCGGCCAGGCGGCCGCCCATTAGCCCTCCGAAAGTTCGGGAAAAATTCAGAAGCGAGGAGGGAAAAGCCAAGCGGCTCTCTTTGCTGTGCCGATACACCGCCGAGTCGCCCCCCATTGTAATTTTCCTCGACAAAGAGTATAGTGCGTCCCTCCTATGTGTGCGCGCGCGCGTCTCGTATAACCTGCGTAGTGGTGCTCTTATTGTTAGACGGGCCAACAATGGTCGAAGGGCGCGCTACGAGCACGCGTATATATCCCCCCTCTCGGCTGAAATTCCGCTCGCTCTCGCCTACATATAATTCAGCGAGCAAAAGCTGCCGTCGTCTCCCCTCTCTGGGCCGCGTGAATAAACTTCGCTCGATTGCCTTCTTAAACTTTTACGGTGCAGACGCGCTCGTTCACCCACACACACGCACGTATACGTATACACACGTGCGCACGTGGCTTGGTAAAAGGAAAAAATAGTTCGGCGCAGCCGCTCTAGATTCTGAGGCACAATGATACAAGAGGGCTGGGAAGATGATATTATGGCTCTGCATTGCGTCGGGCTCGTGGATGATTTTCCGGAGGGAAATAGTCCGAGGGAGCTCGATACTGCGGGATATTTCTTTGGGCCGCGGCGGTGCGTCTGGATTTTATGCACATTGTTAGAATAGATGCAGCCGGATGCTGGATTTTCCTTTTGCTTTGTTGACGCTGCGGATTGTTTGCGCGGAGGGATTGAGGCGTGGAGGGATTTTAAATGATCGGGTTTTGTTTTTATCAGTTTTGATGTGCTTGGAATGAAAGCTTCGAAAGTAAATGTTTGAAGGCATAATTATTGTGTTAAAGTAGAAAGTGTAGAAAATGTATTGTACCATTGCATAATTTTATTAGGTACTTTGGGATATCATTAAAGTCCTTTCGGATGATTCTTTAGGTGTATGTTGTGGGTCTGTCATGAGCGAGAACTTTACTACTGATCGAATTTTTAGTCGGCGTTTTAGTAATCATGCTCTCTAGTTGTTAGTTTTTTTTTATTAGTTATTGAATTTCATGACCTTTCTTTTTTTATCATTTGATAGGTTAATAACTAATTTAAAATTTTAACAATAAACAACTGATGTTATTAAAATTTTATTATAATATTTTTCTTAAAAAATAAAAATTTATATTGTGTACTTTAAGAATTTTTACAAGCATCAATATTGAAAAATTTCTTTATAAAAATATTTTCTTTTACAAATACACGGATCGATAAATTAATAAACAAGTTTAACAAGATCAGCTACTAAAAATCTTTTCCCTACATAATTAAATAGATTTAAAAAACATTCGAATTTCTAAAAAAGTTACTAAAAACTTATTAATGAAAAAATTATTAACCACTCAAACAAAACTCAATCCCAAACATACATATCCAAAAGCATCATTAAAACGCATACATCCATCCATAAACCTTCCCACTCCACCACAACGTCTCTTCAAAGCCAAAATATTCCCTCGAAAAAAAAAATTCGCTCCACAAAACCCACATGCATCCAAAACATATCGCGCGAGAGAAAAATCGAGGGCGTGGTTGCTTACGATGTTGAAGTGTAGGAAGTCGATTCTCAGTTGACTGACTTGCTGATCGATCTTCTTGACGAGCACTGAACAATTCATGCCCTGATCGATGAGGTTCGGGAATCCTGGACTGGTTACGTACGTCAGATTGTTCTGCACCTCGCCGCCGCAGCTCGTCGCGACTTATTGGACATAAATAATATATGAGAATGCCGCGCGCTCTGCGTGCTCGAATTATTCGCGCGTACCCGAGGGACCTGCGGGCTATATATGCAACGGTGACGTCACCGAAATCTCGAGGCGACTTTGTGACTTTGTGGAAAGTTCGTTCGAGGAGGTTTTAATTTTTGTTGCGAGGTGTTTTTGTGCTTTGCTTTCTCGCTGATGGGAGGGAGGCGTTTGTTTTTGAGGGTGTTGTTGTTATGGGAATTGTTTGTTGGTAAGATATATTGTTTGTATTTTGGGTACAATTATTATTATTATTATTAAATAGGGAGAGATACATGTGTGCAGCTCATTAAAATGGCTCACTATAAAATTCTTGTACTCTTATCAAATCTACCATTTTATGTAATTTTACAAATATTATCGATGTGCAGAAATTTTTTGCATATAAAAAGTTATTTTCAAACAGAGATAACTTATAGCATACGTAATTTCTAACTATACCTACTTGCAGTTAAAATATTCTGGATTAAATAAAGATTTCAACGCGCAGGTATTTTTTATTTTTCGAATTGTATTCATTAAAATCGTAAAATGTTACTGTTGCCCATTTTGGCTCACTCGACTGTATCTTATTGGAATCACATCTTAAATGTGATTTTTATAGGTAATTTAATTTTACTAACTCAGACGTGAAATGGACTTCTTTTTAATCCTAAAAATAGCTTAGAAAATCGTCGATTTCCAGCTTTGTTTGAAAATTTTGACAAAATATACATATATTTTTTCTCACTTCTCAGAAATTGTATAAATACAAAATCAATAATTGTTACTAATAATCTAATCTAATTTTTATTTGTATATAAAAATGATAGAAAAATGTTTTGAAACGTTATAAATATGATTATTGTTTATTCATATTTGATTAATTTTAATTATTAATTCTTTGAGATGATTTTACAGTAGATCGAGAAAACGTATTTTTTGTTTTGTAAAAATAATTATTATTTATTTGAATTTGAAAAAACAATTTACATATCTGATAAAGAACTAATGGAAGAAGAAAATTGATTTTGCAAATTTAATTAAAATATAAATGGTTAAAAGTCATACCCAAAGTAGTTACATACAATCATATTGATGCACCTCTTTTAAATAAGCAATTATTTTTGTTTCAAATTATTCTAGTAAAATATAATGTGTTTGATTAATTAAAATTTATTAAAAGTATTTTCAATGCTTTCTCAAAATTTAAATTTATATGAAATATTAAATATTTTCAAAAATTGTCCAACTAGTATATTGCAATTGAAAAGGTGAAAAATTTTCATAATAAATCAAACTATTAAAATACCCCATTAAGTCTGAAATTTTTAATTAAACTTGGTGGAAAATAAAATAGTTTTATCGACCTTTCCGTTTAATAAACCCGCATTCTCGTTTGCAAATTACTTAACTTTGGAATGAAAAGCATCTAATTTTACCAGTAAGGCAGTTATGTAATAATTTTTAAATGCTTTTTTATAATTTTATGTTTCTTTTGAAATACTTATCGATAAACTTTTCGTTACGATGGCTATTATAAATAAATATCTGCATCGAGATATACGCACTATACGCTGATTATATTAATATTTTGACTTATTATTATAGTTTTGTGTACCAAACATCATTGAAAAATTTAATTAGTACATTTTTCGCATAGTTGTAGCAAAAATAATCATATGATAAATCACGTAAAAATCACATGACATTATAAAATAAAGTCACGTTTTAAAATTGATTTGAATACTTCTTTGATTTCTCAAATGATTTGTCAAGAGATTTTTCAAAAATAATTTAAAAGAAATCAAATTTATTAGTATGTTTTAAACATGATTTTTTCTCTTATAATACATATCACGTGATCTATCACGTGATTTGACATCTAATTTCTTCCGCCTCTATAAGACCCCCATATAACTCAACAACTAACACATCGAAATCTCGAAATCAATCATCGAATTATCCACTCCATTTTAAAACAAACCTAATCACTCTCAGCCGTACCGTCGCTTCATCATCATTACCCCGCAGCGCCCATATCGAAATCCGAAAACAATCGCCCGGCCGCGCGCATAAATATGTGTTTATTTGATTAACACAGCCCCCAAGCCCCCTTTGCAAATTCCCTTATATACATCCGTGCGAGTGGCCTCCGCGTACATCGATAACCCGTTTGAATAACGCACGATCGGTCAAAATTTAGTCCCGCCAGTTTGCAATCGAACAGCCCCGCGCGTCGAATCCCCTGCAACGCCAATCAAACAAAATTAAGCCCCTCCCCCGCCTTTTCACCGCGCGCCGGTTTAATCCGCGTTAATTACACGCGTCGATGGAATTACAATTGAATATTAAAGCCGCGGCCCGTGCTAATTAAATCGCCAGCCGAGTAATCACGGAGCTTTCGCGGCGCTCCGTCTATTTCGCGAGCGCAAAAAAAGCTCCCGAGAGCTTGCAAGCTCCTCTATCTCGCGAATTATTGAAAACGCGCACGAGCGGCCCGACAATAAAACAAAGTTAAGTCCCCGTCCGCCTCGGCGCGCGTTTATAGAGGCTCGCGTTACAGAGCTTCTGGGCGCGTTGACGAGAGGCCGATCGGCGCGCGGCGGGCCACCCTCAAGGTGCTTTATATTTTATAGCACGGCCTTTACAACCGATTTGATTGCCTGAAGCGCCAAAGCAGAGGGGGCGTCTTACGGGAAGAGAGCTAAGACAGTCGTCTTTCTTCCAGCGGGGAAAATTCCCGGGCAGCTCGCGCGGCAGGAGAGAAAGCAGAGCGCCGGCACCGTGTGTCTATAGACAGAGAAGGAACGAGCCCGTCTCAAAGGGAAAAGGTCTCGGCTCTCCCTTTTTTCTCCTCTGCAGCCCCTTTCCCTTCCTCCTCTCTCTCTCTTTCTCGCATAACAAGTCGCCCATTCAGCGGCGCCTAACTGCAAGCTCGCGGCCGGCTCTCTCTGTAGCGCTGCAAGCTCCATTCAAAGCCGCGCGCGCGCGCAAGCTCTGAATGTTTGCACGAGCTTCGCGCGCGGAAGCGAAACAACTCGGAATAACTCGGCAGTCTGAAAAATTCAGGGCTGCCGCTGCAGCGCTCGCCTCGTCTTTTTTTCTTTCTTTAAAGCAGAGAGACGATTTTTAGATAGAGGAAGGGAGAGAGCAGCACGTGAATGGCGCGCACGAGGAATGTGTGTGCGCGAGAGCGGCTTGGATAAGAGCCGGCTGTGTTTGCTTGACCCTTCGGCAGCCGCTTCTTTTCTGGCAGGAAATTTTTCGAAAATGCGCGCTGGAGGAGCGAGAGAGAGAGAGAGTGGGTTATTATATTGCGAGGGAGCTTTGTGCTGCGGGTATAGCTTTCCGTGCCTCGTAGTCTGCGTTATTTATACGAATATCTTGGGCGTGTACTTTTTGTTTTGAGTGCCGCCGGGGAAAGGGGGCGAGCTTTCTTATTTGGAGGGGGCTTGGCTTGCTGGAGAGTGGATATGTATGTGCGGATGTGAATGCGAGGAGTTGAGGTGAAATTTTTAAGAACGGGATTTTTGGTGGGTGCTGCGTGAGGGGATTGTTTGGGGAAGGAGAAGTTGTTGGTTGGTTTTTTGGAGATTGGTTTGGTTTTTGATTTTTGTTGATTGTTTTTGTTGTATTTAGTTGGTTAATAAGTTGAGGACAATGAAAAGGATAGGTCGAGAAATATTAATGCTAAGTTGGAATATTAATAGAAAAGATTTTACTTCGATAAATTGTCTTTTGTTTCATCGAAAATTAATCGAGTCATTAATAACATTTTTTATTACGTAAGAAAGATATAACTTTTCATTAAAAGAAAATTTATAAAAATATCAAAGTAAGTTCTTAAGCTCTGCAAGTATGAAAAGTTTCGTGCATATCATTAAAGACATTATGAAAGTTTCCACTTTAGTAACATTCTGGTCACCAATTAAGTTTTTTTTTTCCTTACTTCTTAAGAGGACGTCGTATTTTCTATTCTTGTTTAACTTTAGTTTTGCAAACTTCTTTTTTACAAACACATCAATTGTTTTATTTTAAGTTTTAAAAAAATCTTTAAAACTTGAATACAATTTTAAAACATTAGAAACCTAATACAATATACAATCAGCGCTCAAATCTTAAAAATGCTGAATCATCAATAACCATTAAATCTATAACGAACAATAAACATTCACTGTTTCATCAAAACTCGCACCCGCAAACAAAATCCCGTTCAGTAAACTTTTTACCTCCTTTTAATCGTCATCGACGAACTTTACAGCGGCACTTTGCTCGAAACTATCAATCCAACCGCGCATCGCAAAACTCAGGTCGATGATATCCGCGAAAGCCCGTAAGAATCACCGAGTATACATCGGACATTCTTTCCACGTCTCTAGCTCGGTGGAAAACGCGGCGAAGCGAGCCGGAGCTCGGAAGCCCGCGGAAATGATTTGGTCTTGTTCCTAAACGAACTCGGACTCATGAAATATGTAACAAGTGGTTTCGGAGATTCGCGATGGGAGTTTTTTTATCTCGACAATTCGGGGAGCTGCCGAAGTTTAACTGTTTTAAAACGAAAAGAGCGGGATCGATAAGCGATAAAGTTGTAAAAATTTTAAGACCGATTTGCGAACATGTCTTCGCGCTCGTGAGATAAATTATTTTTATCGGGCCTGGCTGGCTATGGGATGGTGGTTTTTCCGTATTTAACTATGAGAGTGGTGCTAGTTATTTATAGTTGCGGGTGAAGAATTAGATTGGAAAGTTGAAATTTACTTGTTTGACGAAGACGTTAAAACGCAATGGGATTAACTTAATAAGAATGTAACTATATGAATACTAAAGCATATGGCCGCTACACGGTGATTAGTTTAGCTGAGGTTGGATTTGTGGTAACGAAAACAATGAAAAAAAAAACATATGTTTTCAGCCAATCAGAAGATGAATAAACAATCAACAATAAAGTACATATTAATTATCAATTATTAGATCATTCACTTCATCTACATACTGTATTACCACAACCCCATCCATTTAAAACCAATCAACAGACCTCAACAAGTACCAAAACCAAAAAACCCACCCAATCATCCTTCTCCAAAACAAGCGGCAACAACTCCAAACTCGTCCATCCACACAAAACACCCGCTGTTTTTCAAACTACACCACCAACCCAGCCATCTCTCCCGCTCCTCATAATCTATTCATCATCGAACGTAAAAACCGAGGAAATAAAACGTGCGCAACGTAAAAACACGAAAAGAGAGCTCGTTTCGCTCTCGGCATAACTGTCATCATACTCGCACACGACCACCACGAAAAAAAAAGAAACGAGAAGTCGATTACTTCAGCAGGAGAAAAAGAGAGAAAAATAAAGAGAGAAGAAGATAAGCGACGTATCCCAAGCAGTCAATTCGATGCGCGCTCATATAAGCCAGCCAGGCAGCGCGCACGCGTATGCATAATCATCAGGCGCCGGCTCTCTTTTATGTAGGACGACGAGTGGCCCGAACCGAAAGGCAATCGAGTCTAACTGTACTCTCGTACGCCAGCGCGCGTGTGTGTATCTCCAGCGAGATAAACCCGTGGAAAAGATGACGCGTTTTTCGCTCTGGCTCTCGGTGTGTATGGGCGAAAAAAAAAAATTCGCTCTCGCCTTAATTTCGTTCTTTATGCCGCGCGCGGGCGCCGGCTTTTTTTATGCCCCTCTGATTCTCTCTTTTCCGCTCGTGCGTCAGAATACTTTT
>JAPYZA010007768.1:0-12903 GCA_030522685.1 Eupelmus azureus | reverse complement strand
GGAACGGAAACGTTAAAATACAATTAGCTATCAGTAAGTTCAAGGTTGTACATGTGAACCGAATCCGGAAGTCTTACATCAAGCCCAGACAATTGGATGAAGTTCCCTGTGAGCCTAAATAGCAGGTTTGCTTATAACAGCCCTTTTCCTTTCTCCCTTTGACATAAGATACAACACACCTTTTAGCTTAAGTACTTGCGTAATTATATGGAACCTACACGTATTAAATATAATTATGAAGAGCTTCCTTATTTCCCCTTCGCCGTTAGGAAGGACGAATCCTAATTCGAAATACTTTTACTTACAGTATTCTGTCATCGAACATGCCCAGATCAATGGAAGATAGGAGACAACTGCTCGAGGCATTGTCTTCAAACAATATGTATAAACCGAGGAAACTTATTCAGAAGAAACGCTGTGCCGTCACAATTACTGATCGGAACTCCCTCGTTCACAAGGCTACGACCAGGAAGAATATTGTACTGCTTAGGACGTGGCTACAAGCTTCGTTCAAGGTCAAGATAATTAATGCGGTATCCGCCATGGCCCATGCATTGAAGCTGAATCATAACTCGTTGATAAGAACTTTTCTAGACGCAGATCTAGATTTCAATCATCGTGATAAGTCAGGTCGTACGGTGCTTAATTATGCCGTAATCTACAATAATCTAACTAGTGGTAAAAGAGTTATTAAGAAGGGGCGTGCAACCCAATCAAAGAAATAACTAGGGAATCACGGCAATCCACGATGCACTAGATTCCCGGATCTGGGAAATGGGGGGAGGCATCTCTGTCTCCAATATTGTCGGAATTGGACCAGTTATTGATTTGGGAACCAGTTCGGATTTAGTCTCGGAACAACACACTTATGAGATTGTCGAGCGCTTCCTCCAACATGGGGCCAATCCTAATATTACCGACCATAGGGGCAAAAACGCTGTGCATAAGGCTTGTCTCGATCCGATCGAGATATTGCATCTAATCATCCAATATGGGGGTAATTGTGTTATGCAGAATGACGATGGGTGGAATCCCCTTCACCAAGTTGCTAATGGTCCCATAGAAGGAAGTACAGTAAAGGTTGAGATCTTGCTACTCCACGGGGCTAGAGAAAACCAGCAAGGCAAATTCTGAGGGACCCCCTCCACACGGCCGTGGCAAACCAGCAGGCGGCCTTGACCGTCTTCCTACTAGAAAGAGGTGCAAACGTTGACGCACTAGCTTATGCAAAATGCACACCCTTACATATGGCCGCTGAGCAAGCTTCCATTACCATTTGCGAAACCTTGCTCAAGTACGGAGCTGATGTGAACTTACGAAGGCGAGCTGGACGTGGACCGTTAGAGATGGCATATCTTATCAACATGGAAGAGAAGGTACAATTATTATTAAATCATAAAGCTATCGTTTACGATCAGAGTAAGAAAGATGAATATTTTGGGTTCGCGTCACTTCCACGACGCTTCGGACACATCTTATTCATCCGGAGCTGTTCGACCACTATATGAAAACTCTGAGTGAATTACAAAAGGCCACCGAGATTAAGGCCTTGCTTCTTGTAACCATTTACCAAATATTAACAAGACAACCACACTCTCTATTGGAACATTCGAAAAACGAGTTAGCATTATACAAAGCTCGTTTCATTTCAATAGAATATTTCGAGGTTCTCGGGAAAGAGCTTCATAGAAAGATCTGGGAATTGATCGAGGGGCGACGACAATAGAAGATAAGTGAAATCATGCTACAGTTCATTTTTAACGACCATCTGCCCGATTTAGTAGTGGAGCGTATCGCGCATCACCTCGCCATCAAGGAACATTTTACCTTCTAGATGAGGAGCTCTGACGAATCCCGTTTTCCCCCTTTCCCTTGCCCATATTTCCCAACACACACGACCATCATCCTTACTCTCCTCCCTATATCTAGAGGACTGAAGAATGAAGATGATTTCTCTCTTACAGCATATCTTCTAATTTAGGCCGAGTCAACACCCCACAGGACCAAGAATCAGGGATCATCTATGTCCACCAAACCAGGGACCTCGCTGAACGACGCGCTCACTATATATATATATCATCAGTATCAGTTGGGGGGAGCACAACGAGCAAGGGTCTTCCTTCATCTTATGTTATACCAAGGACATGAAACCTGCTTGGCCGTATGTTATTATTTGTTTTCCATGACGCAAGACTTCGGATTCGTCACCTTTTTGACCAATTGTATGAGCCTGATCCGGAGGTTCATAAATAGACTGGGGATTGGCGGAAGGACCTTTTTCCATTTCGCCGTTCGTCTGGGCAACACTGCTATTGCAAAAAGGCTAATGGAATTAAAGGGGCAATGGTAAAAATTTATAACGAACCCCATTTAGACCTTTTCCGCTTGGCAGTCACATCTGGGAATAACGGAGTAATCAGTCTCCTTCTATCTCGAAGGCTCGATCCGAACGCCTCAGAGGACTGCCTGGTTCTTCTGGCAATTAAGATATGCCATTATAATTTCGTGGCTCCCTTATTAGATGGAGGAGCACGCATCCGAGAAGTCCATGCCGTTTTCCGGGAGGCAATATATCACGGTAGTGTGACAGCCGTGAAAACCCTTGTTGAGGCGATTGCTCACCGCAACTGGGAAAATCCAGATAGGCCGATCCACACCGACGTGTTGATTAACCGGGACGTAAACCTTCTTGTCCTGGACTTCTTGCTTCTGTATTTCGATGTAAATGAATACACCATTGACGGATACACGGCGTCACACCTGCCAGTAATGTATAAAAGGATCTGTATGCTCGAAAAACTGCTACACGCCGGAGCTGACCCCAGTCTGAGGACGAAATGTGAAGGCGAGACCTGCCTGTTCATGGCATTAACTTCAAACTATCCGGACGCAGCTTCGATCCTACTGCATTATGGAAGCGACATAAATAAACACAATCAATACTCAAAAATATCAATTTCAGAGATATATGACATAGAAATTGATGATATGATCGCATACGCAATACATCAGAGAGCGGAGTTATATCCTAGACGAGTTACGGGCACCGAACCCTTTCTTCACAAGGATCGTCTAGATTTGCCGCGGATTTTCCCTCTGATTGAATACTTCGTGATACTATATTTACAAGGACGCTTCGTACACTACACGGACATACTAATTCTAGAGACTCGATCAGAATTATATAAATACTTACAAATCTGCATACGTGAACTAGACCATCTGTCCACTGTATCCGTCGTAGAAGGGCGTTTCGCCATCGAGTTCTTCCTTGGAAACCCGGCCAGTCTCCTGTGCGAAGTCTATAGAGGGAGGGATCCCGACCTGTCAATGAAACGCATCTTTGATCAATACACGCTCTATTATGTTACCTTACAGGACATTGCACGAAGCAGTATCTTTAATGCAGTGCTCATTTTCCCATATGAGGAACACGGGGGAGAAGTTGCTTGGAACGACCAACTAAGGCTAGGGCTGAGTACCCTAGCAGTCGCGTCAGAAGATGCAAAGGCACCCGACTCTCCGCCCTACCCCACTCAAAACTCTCCAAAGAACGAATGTACACTAAAGTGCCTCTTCAGGCTAGCCCATCACAACATCGCCGAGGGCTTGTCCGAATTACTAGCGACGTCTTGCATGGCGAAAACAAACCGTCTCCACATGGGTAGATAGAGGAATCGGGAGGAAGAGAGAAGGACGGGGAGAAGAAGAAAAAAAAGAGACTTTTCATATATTTTTTTTAATATACCAGATAAAAATGTAATCATATTATATAGATAGATAGATGGTTTATTTATTGCAGAACACAGTACCAATATAATACAAGTTACATATCACATATTACTGAATATCACAGTTTCGTCGTTCGTACGGGTAAAAAAAAAAAAAAACTGTTGAACTTTAAAAGTGACAGAAATACCTTCGAGTGCTCAGGTTAAGCTTACCCTGAGTTGTAGATCTATCAGTAACAAAACTGAAAACTCGTTCAAAAATAAAATAAAATCAAATGTACATCGTATTAAGACACTATAAGCCTCTGATCACAGTGACTGTCACTAGTCCTAGGTGTATATATAAAACTTAACCTAGATGTAAAAATAAAACTCAAAATAATAAATAATACTAAGTCAAAATATAAGAAAAGATAAAGCCAAAAATAAAAAAACTAAAATTAATAAAAATCAGTCTTTCTGGTCAGATCACAGAAAAATATTGCACTTTGCCCGCGCTCTATCACAGCCGTCTTCTTACACACGCTTCAGCCCTATACACGCAATCCATTCATCCCTTAAAAACATTCATTCCCATCTAAAATACTAAAAATAAAGAATAAATTAGAATGGGAAAACGAACATAAAGGACTACACGACATGCAGGGTAATAAATTAGGACGCGGACAAGACATTTAGAATAAAAATATGTTAGTGCTAATATTAATCTCAATCGAAGAGGTGCCTCCTTAGCGCACACTTAAAACTAAAAAGAGAGAGTCAATTTCTAATTGAGGACGCGAGAGAGTTCCATAGCACCGCACTCTTTTATTTTGAACGCATCAGTAGTAGTTTCAGTGTGCTGCGGAACCATAAGCTCTCTAACATCATCCCGCACAGGACCCCTAGGAATATGCCTAGTAAAAAGAGATGCTAAGTACCTGGGATGGCCAATTCGAAGTATTTTGTACATGTGAATAAGTGCAAAGTATTCTCTGCGCGTGTCTGTTTGAGGTCATCCCAGCTCCCTCCTGTACGGAACGATGCGAGCATCCCTCTTAACACCATGTATGTACCTAACACAGGAATTCTGCAACAACTGCAGTCGACGTCTTTGTTCAAGTGTTGCGTCTAAAAGTACCACCGAGCGGTAATCTAGATTAGGGAACAGCAACGCCACAGCCAGCCTGCCTCGCAGAGTCTCGGTGGTGTACCGACGGAAGAACCTCAGGCCATACATATATATGTAACTTAACAAACTTGTGACTTTATTATTAAAAAGTGCCCATGGCATTGTTAACCCAAATTATGATCTTTTGTATTTACATCCATCTCCATTAACAATATCCTTCTTCCCCATCGGTCTGAGATTGTTGTCGATCAAGGCAAACATACATGCATAAAAATACACATACACATATATGGCCTCCTTGAAGGAAAGGGAAATCATGTTATTAATACGTATACATCGTTGGGTTCAGATAGTGAATAGACCTTTACATAGTAAAGCCAATATTGAATGGGAGATCGAGTAGTGTAACAATTACGTTTGAATTTTGAAAAAAAGGAGGGGGAGGGCATCAAGTAGAAATTGTCCTTATCTAAGTTGTTCTCGACATTTGAGATGTAAGGTGGTCCAGGAAGTAAGGCTTGATTTTCAAAAGGTTTATTAGCCATTTTTGTTCATTGTAGTTAGGTAGATAGTTTTGAATAATAATCAATTGGGAAAGGTCAGTTTCAAATCAAAATAATTATAAAAAAAAAATAATTCGTATGTGAAAAGATTTATAAACGATCCATCGCTCCCAAAGTCGAAAAATTAATTTGTTTTCTTGACTACCTTACATCCTTAGGATTAAAGGTTACCGCGTTATTATCAAATAAACAAGACATGCATCATTTATGCAGCCGCTACGATTATGATAGATAAGCATCATAGCGGGCGTTACGTCACTTCACAATATTTTAACATAAAAGCTATAACTCTACTATTGCATGATTTTTGAACCCTTTCATTTCCTCGTCAATTCTATCTGTTCCTTTCCTTCCCTCGCTTGGCTCACACCGTCTGTTAGATATATTATACAGAAGGGGGAAGCGTAAATAACATTGGAAAATTGTCGTTTCTCTTTTCTTCTTGTTTTCAGTAAAAACAAAAAAAAAAGATAAAATTCCAAGGCCAGAGTATGATGGAATTCACGGTCGTAATCTTACTAGGGTTTATCGTCGCATTAGGAAACCCCATAGAGACTTTTATGGCCATTCAGTCGTTATCCGTAAACCCTGGAATATTCTTTGAGGAAATTCCCGAAGTGAGATTCATACGCAATGACTGGACATTTGTCATTTTCATCGATCCAAAGGGCTTAGAGTTTAATGAGATACACACATTGTTGATCTTAGATAAATTAAGATCCAAATGTCCCTTAGAAAATGTGTGTCATGAAAACTTGTACCAGGTATTCATACCACGTAGAAGATACAAACAATGATGGAAGTACGCCGCTCGCTACATCAAATATTCGACGCGAATCCAGGAACGCTATCAGCGACCACCAAGAATGGATACAATAAAAGGATAGAGCAATTATATGATCTCGAAACATATTTTTGTACTTGAGTGATGAGCACACCCACTTAATCTAAAGTGGCTTAAGAGTCGCCACCCAAGGCTCCACGACGATGCGTGATGCTATGGCGCTCGCGAAAGGCTCTTTCAATCGAACTCTTCGTCAATTTGAGGACTTAATACAATCTACGAGCTTCCTGGAAGTCCCCGCTGGTGTCGGCAATTTAATAAACATTCTAGAATCTGAAGTCGACAAACTCCATACCTTTCTCAATAACATGATAATAGTAGCAGAACACCTCCAATTCAATCAAATACACCCAATTCTCCTGTCGCAGGGAAATCTGCTGGAATTAGTAGAACATGTTGAAGATCTGGCTGAACCATGGAAATTTCCGTCTTTAGAAGGAAATCTACGAATAGACACCTTGTCCAGCCTATCTAAAATTCATTACGGTGTCACCGAAGATTGTCTTTTGATGGAGATAAAATTTCCCCTTATTGACGAGAATATCGTTACCTTTTACCGCGTTCACTCGCTTCCCAGCCCTCAATACATAAATCCAAATAAAACAATATCCGTATATGTCCAACCATCTAACCCCCTTTTTGGGATAGGCCCAAATCGAACCTCTTATCAAATGTAGAAATCGCAATATGATTCCTGTAAACGGATTGGAAGGTATCCTCTATATTTTGAAGAATAACCCCTCCAAGATTAAACCCTTAACACGAGTTGTTTCTTTCCATTTTTCAATACCCCAAAATCAAAGGACTATTACCCTTGCAATTTACGAATTAGGGAAGCACCATCACCCTTTTGGGCCCAAATAGAGCTCACGAAGAGCTGCATCTATTCCTTAGCAACCCCTAAGATTTTAAAAATAAAATGCCGGGGTCGTGAATCATGGGAAATAAGGATCCGTAACACAGGGATTCTATATCTCGAAGATTCTTGCATGGCTTTATTCAATAAAAATAGATTGATAGCCAGTCTCTTAGTAAACTCTACACAACTTCGAGTAGTAATACCTAATATTACTCTAAATGTTAAAGAAATAGCTCCTGAAATTTTTAAACTTTTTGATGTAAAAGGAAACAATGGTTCCCGTTGGTTTAGCGATCCATTGCTAGACAAATCCTTGTGGAATCTACAGGCTGATTACAAAGCCTATCAGAGAGAATTGAATCAGTACGAACGAATTTGGCATTACCAAGTAATTTCGATAGCGATCGTCTTAGGTACAGTCCTCACCATCTTAGGAATACTCATAAGCATATGGTGCTTTTGTCTCATAGGAAAGGGAATAGAAAGGAATGAGATATGTTATTGCTGCATGCATGATATTTCACCTTCGATCCAAGTACCTATCGACGCTCTATTTGAAAGGATTCACTATAGTATGTCAGAGATTATCTATGAGGAGAATGACTACGAGATTCCAATCGAGTTAGAATTGGCTCGCTCTAACACGAATGAAGCTCCGCTTGCTGTACCCGCTTGTGCATAAACCACAAATAATAAAATTTGATGTATTAACATTGCATTAGCTACCAGCGTGACTCTTTCAAAAGAGAGAAGGAAGAAATATATATAATAGTCACAATAATAATAATAGTAATACAGAAAAAAATATATATATCCCATGTAAAATATCTATAGACTAATTAAAGAAAGGGATAAAAAAGAAAAAAAAGAGCGGAATCTTCTTTATGCTTACAGATGGGTGACCGCTTGGTTCTGGGAGTCATGTTCCTAGGAATAATCGGGACAAACTCCGAATCCCGTTTAGTCGGGTTCGATTGCGGCGAGCAACTTGCAAATCTCACAACTATCTCGTTATTGGAAGTTTGAGAATGCGATATTCAACCACCGGAGTTAAACATTACCCACGAACATATTCAACTCCTACAAATCAATGAATTTTCGAAAACCCACGTATTACAGTGTTCGATAAAAATTACCCGCACTATCACGCATTGTGGAATGCACTCACATTGATCCCGAGTATTTGCAGAAGAAATAACCTATATGCCCAATAGCGGTATATACACTAACAGTGATCTTAGTAAACTACGGGATCATATCATGTTCCTAATAGAAAAAACTTCCGTTCTTAATAATGTAGCCATGGACATGTCTGGGCAATCCATAAAAGGCAAAGGCATTTCCATAAACCAATTTCTCGACACTGAAGTCTTAGAATCCTTAGCCAGCACAACATGGAATAGATTTTGGGATAAATTTCTAACCTTCGGGACAGCTAGTGTAGAGTTAATAGGGCTTTTTATTATCGCTCGACTAATCAAACTAATCATAGATACGATTCTACATGGGTACACAATCTACATTATATACGGATGGTCTCTTCAACTTCTAGGTGTTGTCTGAACCTCCGTCACCCAACTTCTGCTTCACTTAGGACAAAAGGATCAGAAGGGAAATTCAATAGATCCTGCTACCCAAGACCAATCGCCGAAACCTCGAGAAAGAGAAAAAACAAGACCCACGAACTACATTTACAATCAAGCAGAAGGACGCTCGCTACCTCGCACGCCACCGATAATGACGGAAATGTACCAATTTGTTTTGAAAAGGCGTACCGACGTCTTATCCACCCTCCAAGAAGAAAACGAAAGTATCCGAAATTTTAACACACGAATACAAAACTTACGAACGCTACAAGAAAATTCAATTAAAGTTGCACGACAGACCCTAAAGGAACTGTACGAGACGCACAGGGAAATGGAGGAATATGCTACTCTAGGGTTTATTTTAGGACTTAATTCAGTAATCAGATCACTAATAAATCATTATTCAGACTACCAAAGCTTAAAGTCAGCTCGTGATCACGCAGAAGAGATAGAAATAAGAATTCGATACCTCGCCGACCGACGACGCCAAATCGAAGAAGCCCTCGAACTTACCGAAACAGATACCACCCAAGACAATATGTTAGATGCGAGTCAAACCCCTTTCACACTTTAACACCACCTACTTTCAGAAAATATAAAGACTCCACCTCGAGAATGCTCCATAGAATATGACGGTGACACCTCAGAGGATTACCATCAAAGTTTATGAGCAAATGTTAAATTCACGCGAAAATTTTGATATATGGACAAAACTACGGTTGGATAACATGCCAACAATGTCATACACCTGCCATTTCCCCCTCGTGAGATTATCAGGATTGTACGAACCTGATGCACCACCACCCCATATTATCCCACAAAAATCAACTATCCAGGTGGTGAGATGAGTCGCCGAAACTCGACTACTCCACGAACGGGCCCAAAACCTAGATAGGTTTCTTGTAAGAACCTAGTCAGCTGAACAACGAGGATTAAAATTTTTAACTATCATCTGGAGACACCGCCCAACCTAAGGATTCTTTTCGTGACCCTATGTACAAGTACCCTTTATTATAATCCTCCCCCTCCCTTTCCTTCTGTTCCTTCAACTCCTGACGAAAGGACTCTACCAAGGGAAAAGGTCACATACTACTCCCAACATTCCGAACCCAATTCATCATGCTTGTTTTTTTACAGATGTCCTCGCCACTACAGTGTTTCTGGGAAGTAGCATACCGCCCTCCTGGCAAAGCACAACTTGTATGTATAAAATGTTTCAAAAGAGCTGGTACACGAGCAACGGAGTATCGCCGTCATGTCTCTTATTCCTTATCCTCAAAGAAAAACAGGAAAAACTATTGTCCACGTTGCAAGAGACTAATCAAGAACAATAGGAAGGAGATACACAAAATGGAGGAACTAACGAAAATCTCACCTGCTTTGAACCTTAATCGCCGCCCCAACCCAACGAAACTGTAAGAATAACCATTTGCGAGGACATCCAGGCAGAAGAACCCATTCTATGTTTCGTCCCCAAGAAAACAACTTACGTTCCAATCTTGCCAATTAAACCTACCCTCGACGAGGCTTCATCTCCCAAAACAGACCCGACACACGCGGTGAAGTTCAAACCCATAAAGGAAAGACGAGGTTCAGAAGGTAAATTGTGTTTTGAACCCCTAACCGAGAAGGAGGATCAAGTCTTGAACGAAATCATAGCCTCCGTAACGTAGTACAGGCGGTGCGATGGTTCAATCATCACACAGAAGAAGAACTCGAGATTATGTCAAACCAGTCCAATTAGTAGAAAAAAGAAGGAATTAACCACGTCTACAAGTACTCATCTACCAAAATCTCTGAGCCATACACATTTGTAAGAAGACCGAAGCGCTGGGCAACCCTACACCGATTCTACACCAAACCCACACCCCTAATATCCAAACCAAAGAAACTACCAACTGTGACTCCCCGGTAACGATGTCACCCTGCAAGAACTATAAATCACCAATCACTTCTCTCCCAGACCAAATATACCAACCAAAGAATTTATTCAATTCCGATATATTCTAATGCTCTGTTTGCAGGAAATGTGAGGACAATCGTCACACGAAGTCGAGGTTATCACTCAAAAGGGCAAATTTAAAAGACCGTTACGGCCACTTCACCCTAATTATATGTCACTGGAAAGCCGTCTAATAACCTTCCAAAGTTGGCCAGAATGCTTCGACCATACTAAAGAAGAGTTGGCACAAGCTGGATTTTGTTACACTGGGAGGGGTGACACGGTCTTCTGTTTCTGTTGTAGATACGAAGCAGCTAATTGGGTGAGGAGAGAGGAAAAAGACACGCGAGAGAATCCTGAGAATGTATCTTCCTACAGGTCGAGAAGGGCATGGATTTTCTCAACCACGTTAAGAGGACAGGAAATTCAGGATTCGACGAGCCTCCAGACTCGAGTCAATTAGCTGCAGCCGTTACTCCTGGATCACATGGTTGTCGTTCTGACTGATTTTTATGTAAAGTAAGTTACAACCGAACACTCGGAGTAGTATTTATTACCTGTGCCCACCTTATCTCTTGCACCCGACGCGCAGTCCAATTAACCGATTGTCCGATATGGAAAGTCTCGATCAAGATGTTCGTCCGCGTCAGCGTACCGAAGAACCTTTTGATGAATTAAAATAAATGTTTAATAGTAAGATTTATATTACTGTTGCTATACAAAAAAGGGGACAAAATAAGAAATTTCATAACAAATCAATTGTACTCGCAAGGTGGATTAACGGATATAAGGTGGCTATCAGTAGTATACACAAATTGCCTTATAGATGTTACATTTAGAGTCTCCCTTAACCGTTAAGAAATTTAGCGCGAATTTAATAGTATGCAATTAATAAAAAAAAATTAATAATAATAATCATGAAATATTCACATAATATATTATCATATTAAATTTACTTTACTAACATATAATATTTTTATATTAGAACGGACCCGCCCGATGCCTCTCTTAACAAATTTTACAAATGTCACCCCAATGGTAAAGTTGGGACAGTTGTGTGCATAGTATGTGGTAATTTTTATCACACTAGTGAAATGGTACCAAGATACAACGCTGGGAGTCCTGTTAAATTCATAAGTAATTCGTTTATTGTGTGCCAGGATCATTCTAACCTAGCGCTTACCTAGAATCTGCCATATGGATCGCTCAGCGAAACAGCGTGGCACTTTATAGTGCAATTAAAACAAGAAAGTAGAGAACAAATCAAGCAAGAAATAGTGAATGAAATGTGCATGAAAAAATAGATGAAAATGGTCTCGAAAAAACAATCTATGAAGACCACACAGAAATAGAAGCCTTAAAAATAGAAAATAACCCTCTAAAACAATTATTAAAAGAAACGCAAGACAAAAATAATCTTTTAAATGACTTGCTTATTAAAGAAAAATAAAACTGCAATAACACAAATGTAAAATCCAATACATATGCAGAAATTTTAACAAATCCCAAAACAAAAGCTAAAAAAGTGCCTAAATTAATATTTAAAAAAACAAACAGTAGTGACAACACAAATCTTGAAAAAGAGGTTCTAAACTATCTAACTAAAGACAAAACAATTAAAACAAAAATTTTAATAAAGAAAAATAAAGACACCATAATAATAAGTTGTATGAATGAGGAAAACGTAAATACATTTGAAAAAGCTCTAAGCAGAAAATTAACAACTAGTGCAAAAATCGAAAAAGAACAAATAAAAAACCTATAGTTAAAATCATTAACATTAAAAAAGTATTTACTAATAATAACGATTTAGAACAAGATATTAACGAACGAAACTTTAGCAACATTGAAGACAAGTGAAAATTGTTACATTTAATTCAAAGTGAAAAATTGAAAACATTGAGTGCAACAGTAGAAGTTTCACCTATAATTTATAAACACATAAGAGACAATAAAAACAAATTATTTATAGGGTTTTAAAATTGTAGGGTTTTTGATGTAATAAACACAAATCCCTATTGTAAATGTGCAAGATTTGGCCATAGTAGCAGCAAGTGTAGAAACGAAGCCACGTGTTGCAGATGTGCTGGAAAGCATACAGCTGTTCAGTGCAACTGCAACATTCTTAAATGCCCAAACTGCGAATTCAGCAATAGTAAATATAAAAGTAATTATAGTTTAAATCACAGTGCCATTGACAGTGAATTGTGTGAAGTACTAAAAAACAAAATAAAAAAATTTATAGATATGACTGATTATCCACTCCA
>JAPYZA010007762.1:0-18023 GCA_030522685.1 Eupelmus azureus | reverse complement strand
ATAGCAGATCAATTTTTCTTTATTAAATTAACTATGAACAATGGAATGAACCAATATATATCATCTTTATTATCTGAAGTATACTTTACTCTAAACATAATCATATTGGATAAACGTAAATTACTGTTTATATTTCTAATAAAATATATAACTTCAACTTGTATGTCACTCGTCACTTTGAAAATTACTACAAACTTCTCTATAGCATTTTATATATTATAATAAATAAAATTATCTAAATTAAATTAATATTGTATGATGGATAAAAGAATGATTTCAAAGAATTTTGAAGCGTGAAATAGAAACGTTTTAAGAAATGTCTGACTCAGACCGGCATTATCTACTTATGTATTATAAAAAGGATGAAAAATTTAAGTCTATGTTACCATTTACCTTTTTGTTGAATCTTACGTTATTCCAACTAAAACAAATACACAAAATTTTATGGAAAATAAATAATTTTAATAAACAGCAAGCATTTTTGCTGTTAAATGTACATATACTTACTGGTTACGAATAGCTGCACTATTTGAAAATAAGGTAAATGGTAACATATTCCAAGTCTTCTTTATTGCCGACCATTAGCGTGGGATGCTTTCAAAAGGCAGAGGTGCTCCGGTACCTTTCGAAAGCATCCGCGTCAGGATAAATTTTTCTACTTCGCGTTACTCATAGAAAAGTCTAACAATATTATTGACCAAAAAGTAATAATAATAAACTTCAAAAATCATCAAAAAGTTACTGCTTTCGAATCGGAAAAAAATTGATATTTTATCCAGGAATGAGTCTATTTATTTACTCAAAATTAAATTTTTCGCTCTTACAAGCCACATCATCTCCGCGCAGCTACCCATTCCTGGCCGCGCGTCAAATCATTTACAAAGCAACTGGCAAAGACGCGCCGGCGCGTCCCGAAGTTCAACCTCCCTCCTTAACGCGACATTCTCTAGAGCCGATCAAAAAGAGCGAGGCACTCGAAAGAACAGAAAGAAAAAAAAGGACAGACAGCGAGAGAGATAGACACAGATAAGAGAAAGAAAGTGAATAGAAGAGAGAGAAAGAGAAAAGTGACGCTTCGGGTTCGTACCTTTTGAAAGCATCCAGAGCTCCTTGGAGCTGAAGACGCCAGTCGCGAGGATCGTGTCGTTGCACACGACACCGTTATACAGTTCGTGGTAACCTGCACCTGGGAACAAATGTATATACAATCGATAATCGATAAACGATCTTAGCCCCGAGCTTTTTTTTTCTGAGCTTTCTCGTCGAGTTGCGCTGGCGATAAGGCGAGCGCGCGCGCCGACGGCCGACGGGGCGCTCTGTATGTTTTGCCGCTGCGCGGTTTAAGTCGAGGATGATAGGCTGAACAAGAAGGATTTGCGTTGGAGCTCCGGCGAGGTCATTAAGGTGAGCTGCTTCTCTCTAAGCTTTGCGTAATTAGTGTGTGTTGCTTAATGGGTGAGGGGAGTAAACGGTAATGTGACGGTGGGAAATGAGGACTGGTAAAGTTTGTTTAAAATAGATGTGTTTCGAGCTCTGTTTTGTAATGGAGAGGAACTGCGAGGATTAGATTGTTGTAAACAAATTGGACGTTTAATGATAGTAGTACAGACTTTAAACAATAAAATGTAAAACGAGTACTCTGTTTTAATAAAGCTGAATACACATTTTCAAAAAATACGAGTAAAAGGAGCAAATTCCCGACACATCAATATTTTAAACCCACCAATGAAACTTTTTCTAAGCTAAAACTCAACCAAAAAGACATCGTAAAAAAAAATGCAAAATCTTATGTTTACGTTAGAGCGACAACTATCGCGTCTTCCTGTTGGCTTTCCTCTTTCTAAAAATACCCCATCCCTCATTTACTATAATTAACAAGAACAACAATCATAAAATCGTCTATTAATAGAGCTCAGCTTTTCGTCACGTGTCACATTCGTCTAGCGCTGAATTAGTCGGCGCGCACATCCCCGGCTAGCCGAGAAGCGAAAAAAGCTCCTAAAAGAGGAGGCGGGGTCGAAGTGGCGATTCGTTCGAACGATCGTAGTTACACGAGCTGCAGATATGCGGCCCGCTCGTTCGAGGGAAGGACGAAGAGGTGAGAGATAGAGACGGAGAGAAGAGAGGAGCGAGATAGAGAGAGAGCGAAGGACGGGAGATGGAATTTATCGATGAATCTCGGGCATCGTGAGCACGTCGTGTATAGTGTATATTGTGACGTGGGATTGTTTAGAAAAATATAATGCGAACAGCGGAAAAAGAGAAAAACTGAGTTTTTGAATGAGATGTCTGTGACTGTATTGTAAATTTGCTAAGTAGTCGCTGTAACGTGATAAAAGCGTAAAGGGATATGACATTGGTGGATGGAAAATAATTGGATTGATAGGTAGATTTATGTATTGACTAATTTTTCTCTTATTTGTTATTTGATAAATATCGGTGGACAAGAAATCGAATGGTTCCATACCTTTTCGCCGCCTCTCTTCCTCCTTCGTCGCATTGCAGATACCGTTTAGGACTTCTGAAATCAAAATAGTGAGCAGGCATGATCATAACTTTCACAAAGTACTCGTCCAAACTTTTGTAATATTATTTCATTATTAATTTTATGAACTATCCTACCATATTTATAAATTCTCATTTCCCTTCCTCTCTCATAAACATTACAAATCAATTACCAACTCCACCTCAATCATTCTCAAGCCTAAACGCTTCCCTCCGCCCTTCCCCTCCCCTCAAAAAAGCTTCAAAAAGCCACCTAATTCCATCTCCATTAATTTAATTCGGCGAAACACGCCTGAAGACATCCTCTCCTCAGAAGTCGCTAATCACCCGTGCGAAGCAAAACTACTCAAAACCATCCCTGCTCCCTTCTCCTATTCTCCGATGCGTATCTTAGCGAGCGCGCGAAAAGCCGTCGACGCGCGTGCAGGCAGCGAGCCGCGCGCGCGCGCGGATGAACACGGGACGCTCTATTCTCTATAAATAAACGGCCAAAGCGGACATCTTGTAGCTCACGCGCGTGCCTCGCGGCGCAAGCAGGGAGAAGGAATCGCGTTGATTTTCTCGCGCTGTCGTCGCGCGCGCCGGGCGAAGTTTGCGTTGCTCGCTGCGCTTGCTGTACTTGCACGTGGTCCGAGATTTGTGTGGGTTTACGTAGGTTTTTGGAGGTTTGAGATTGGGGTGTTGGCGAGAGTGGTTTACGGGGTATGGGTGTCGAGGGAGTGGTAATCATGAAGTGATTGTAAATTAGTAGTAATAGGCCTTGTATTTTTTTGTACTGTGTTTATTTTTTCATTTACTTACAGGAAGAAAAAGGCGAATTTTAATAAACTAACTTGTTGATTTAAAATTTCTTTAGTGCCAATGTTTTGAGAGATTGTTTTATCTACTCTTCAGATCTAGTTGATATTTACATTAATACATAATTAAAGTCGTCATCAAACTCTGGACAAATTGATCCAGTGGACGACAAAATCTATTTTGTCGGATATTAACTATCGAGCCACTGAACACGAACGTAGTTTGATTGCAGTTCCGAATGATAAACTTTCTTAGAATAAATGGTATGTTTGAATCTTAACTGGTGTTTGGATAAGAGATGTGAGTATTATTGTCTTAAAATTTATGAAAACATGATAAATAAAGATAATTATAAGGATTATCGGCAGAAAATGTAAAGAATTTATATTGTAAATTTTCAATAGATTTTACGTACAAGCAAATTGAGATGTACCAGTAAGGTACCCTCAGGTAGACTAAAATTAATTAAAATTTTTGTTTTCTTCTTAATGGTGTTTTAAGTTGTGCATTTTCTAGTATTTGTGCTTCATATTTATAATTTTAAATAAACAACTACAATATTTTTAATAACTATTTTATCTTCATCTTCTTCATAAATTTTATCTGAATTAGCAATAAGATTTTAGTTAACACTTTCGGTTGGACTTGACTTAATTACGAACCAAACTGACTGGACTATTTAAACTACTAATAGTCGGACAACACACAATACAGGGACTATGGCACATAAATAAACGTGCCTCGTGAGTGTGGCAAAATACAATTTAAAACTCTTACTAGATATTATAAGAATACAATACGAGCAAAAGTTTCTCAACTTCGTCTCAGCTTCTCAACTCTAAATAATACTTTATTTATCATGTTTTCCAAATCAATATAGCATTGACATTTCTGCGAAAATCTAAAACAACAAAAACAACCATCTCGGTCCACGTGTATCAGCACGCAAGTCCAGTCCAAAAGCTCCCGACCTCCAACATTTGATTTAGTTTTCCGCAGTGCACTGGAGTAAGATGCAGCCTTCGATAAGAAAACGTATCGTCTTCTTTCGCGCGCTGCACACTCGATAAATCCCGCAGCGAGACCCTGAGAATCCACGCGCGCGCTTTAAAGATTAAAGTCGCTCGGCTCGCCCAGTCTAGAAAGAGAGAAAGAGCGAGAGAGAGAGCCGAGCAACACGCGGCTATTATTATTCACAGTGTAAATATATTAATCTTCTGCCGCGCGGCGTCGCGTCTCTTTGTACGCGTTTTTGCTGCTCCGGGACTTTTGCATATAAGCGAGACTACACCTTAATGTCCTTTATACGGGCAGGGGAGAGAAGTCGGCGAAAATATCAGAAGTGAGTTTTGCTGATGCTCGGGCTTGTCGCGGAAAATGGATGCACGTGAGAGAGCGAGCGGGCATAGAAATATATGAGTGAGAGATATATAAACGCTGAGGTATGTCGTCATGTCGCGACGCAGAATTGTCAATTTAAAAGGTTAAAATTAGATTGCTGCGAAAGGCGCGACGAGATATTTAATTCGTTTCGGTATTGATTATATTAGTTTTATTGGACTGGGTTGGTGTGATAGGTGTGTCCTTGAAAATTTTTATGCGACTTTTTCAAGTGAACGCGAAAAATTATTTATATTTTTGTTTGCGCTTAACAAAGAAATCCAATTAAATTTAGATTTATACGAAAGGCTAACTGAAAATAAGACGAGAATTTGTATGAATCACATTCCAAATAGGAGAATAGTAAATATACCTAAATAATTTTCACAAGGGATATTTTTTTAATAAATTAAAAATTAAAATGTTTTTAAGAAAATTAAACTCTCTTCTAGAATCGATTAAACGTATTTTCTCAAATAATTCAGATCAATTTTGCCAGCCAACCAACAGACAAAACATCCATGAACAACAAAAAATACTCCACCAGTAAACTACATCGACCGCGTCCTCTACACCTCGAGCCGCATGGTGTTTTATATCTACCGATCTTGCGCAAATCTCATTACGCAACATATCACCAAAAATACACCACCCTGCTCCTCTAACGCCACTGCCGGAACGTTCGAGACACACGCTGAGAGAGAAAGAGATAGAGAGAGAAAGAGAAACCGCTGTAGCGGTCTAGCTTGCTCGCCTGCGTCGACTGTAGGCGAATGCACGATTCGAGCCGAACGTGATCGGCAAAAATGCATAGGCGATCAGCTCGCGCTTGGAGGCGCTATTTGCATTGTGCCGCGAGACGCTTGACACTGAATTCTTGAAGGCCGACAGGGCCGAGGCGCGTTCGAAGAGAAATCGGAGCTCTACGTAGGTGTGAGAAGAGCGCGGTGGTATTTGGATTGTTGTCTTGGTGGACGAGTTTTTCTGTGTGGGGTTTGAGTGAGATGGAATGTTGCGGTGTTTTGGATGAGATTATTGAGTTTTGATTGATGGATTGTTGAAAGATATTAATAGCATTTAATTATTTGTTTTGTGTGGGTAGAAATTTTTTTTACATGTTGTCTGACCTAGCTCGGCTGTTTTCACTGACGAATGTATACGCACAATAAACATTTTTAATCATTCAGATTAACATTATTTCTTCTCACATCTGTTATTTTAGTAAGAAAGATGATTGCTCAACACATCTCAAAAAGCTATCTTGTTAAAAAAGAATGAATTCTTTGATACACGAAATCCGCATTAAAATTCATTATTAGTCAACGCCAAGAAAGCACTCTCAACACTCCGCCGACTGGATACACAAAAATCATTCATCAAGCTCGATACCAACGGACTATTAAGCTGTTCGCGCGAGTGAACAGAGAGATTCTAGCGGCAAAAAGCAGGTCTCTCGTCTGAGAATTAGTCGGCCAGGTGTTGCCGCTACTTCGCAGCTGGAAAATTTACCCCGATGAGCCCGCGCGGCTGCTGCCGCCGCTGATGCTACATAGGTACATAACGAAGAGAGCGAGAGGCTAAATATTGCCAAGGTAGTTGCGTAAGCCGCGCGAGTAGACCACGCGCTACTGCAGTCGATGTGGGGACAGGTGCTGAGACTGTGCGGTTGAGTGGGGAGCGCGCTTGAATTTCGGTGAGAAACGTTTTTGTTTCGAAAGATTTTTGAAAAATTTTTTTAACGAGTTTTCTTAATGAGTTAGACTTTGGTTTTTTGGGTCGACTGTAAATGTGGTTTAAACACAATGATTTTGCCATGGATTGTTTTACTTTAATATTAAAGTTTATGTTATTACATTTTGTGAAATTGATCAAATAATTTCAACCCACGGAGTTTATTAAGATCTTTTCTGTACTCCTATAACATCTGCGATATCAGTTTTATTATCTGTATTTCTCATAGAATTTTAATCATCCGAATTTCAGATAAACGTGTTTTAAACAATTTATTTTAAAAATAAAAAATTATTTTAAATGAAAACTCTTAATAATGTCAGCTAAATGAATCGGAGCCAAAATAGGATTGGAATAGCAAATTTAAACTAATTGAATATGTCAGCTCTTACTATTTAATGCATAATTTATCTAATAGATTTCGTATCCACTCAACATTTTAAAATAATCTTATTCCTTCTGCTAATGGGTCTTGAATAATTCTACATTAGAATTGCACGAGCTTTTAATAATTCAATCAAAAAATACAGCTTCCAATGGATCTAAAAAATTGGATAGAAAATTTTTATATTACATTTGTAATTTCTCCCTTGAGTTCTTCCGTTTAACCAATAAACATTTTACGTACACTTACAAAATAAATTTCGTAAAGGATTAATTTGACAAAATATGAACAAAGAACCAACAAAAGTCACCTAAAGAATTTTTTCCCCCGTTTTTCATCTTTCAAAATACACAATCCCCAAAGCAGAAGCTCATCCACGAGAAACGCTCAACCACATTCTAGTCCACTCTCCCCGAAAGCCATCGCGCTCGCTAACCGCCTCTGACGCGAAATTAACCGGCAGCGTCGCTCCCTCGGCGAGAAGCCACCTTAACCCCACGCTTCTCTCTCTCCCGTGTCTTACATTCACGAGTCAGCAAACGCGCTCACCGGTGCGTGGCACTTCTCTCTCTCTCTCTCTCTCTCTCTCTCTCTCTCTCTCTCTCATACTGCAGCGAATCTTTTAGGCCCATAAGATCCTAAATTAAGCCACGCCTTGATACACCAGAATTTTCCCAACCGCGCGCAAGCGCTTCGCGTTAAAATTACACACGGCTTGCCTCGTCCTTTTTTTATATGCACCACGGAATCCCAGGCTTTAAGACTCATTTCACCTGCTATTATGGGCGCGCGCGTGGCAGCGCACCGGCAATTAATTATAAAACTTAGGAGAACGCGATCTGGATCAAGAGGATTTCTAATTCGGAGAGAAAGATGCTGAACGTCGCCTGTGTGACTCTCTGTGTTATTGCGGATTTGGTGGGGTGGATGTTTTAGACATGGTTTTCTTGAAATCAAAGAGCTTTCAGCGTTTTTGTTGGTTAGACGGTTAATTATTTTAGGGTTTGCTTACATTATAATGTTTGCAATGTGTTAGAAAATATTTGGACTAATTAAAATAAATTTACGATGCATTTTTAAATTAATTAAATTCATTAAAGTGAGAAGTTCTTAATATTCTGAAACTGAAGGTAGTAATTATAGAAAAATAGTACAAAAATTAGAGCACACACTTTTAATGGATAATATAAGACGATAATTTAAAATATTTAAAAAATTCTAAAACACTAATCATTATTAATATAAATATAAAAGAATCAATCTAAAATTTAAGCTAAAATAATAACTACATTTTTTAACATTCAACTTCAGTAAAAAATTATTACTTTCATTATCGAAAACTCCATCAGACAAACGCACCGCCGTAGCCTCTTGTTTACTACCACTCGCGATATCCACCTCACCCCCAAACCCCCAAACATCATCAAGCCCTTTTATTACCCAACTCCGCAAGCTAAGTCCCCTCAGAGCGCACTCGGCATCGCATCTTTCATCGTCAATCACTCCATCCGCAGCAAAAAACGCATCAACGTCACGGGCCCGTGCTTCTAGTTGCTCCCATTGAAAATCCGACGAATCATTCAATATCCGCGTCATCGCCCTGGAATATCGTTAAGACGTTGGGCGATCGCATCAACATCGCATGAAAATTCCGGGCTCTCTTAAAATATACAGAGTCCGCAACGATATAAACTCTGGATGGGCAACTGCCAAGGCCGCGTATGTAGCGTTTTATTGACTTCGCGGCTGTAGCCGCGCGTAAATTAGCCGGCAGTTATCGGACGGCCGCCGGGGCTTGGGCTTCGGTTTGGGAGTTTCGATGTTAGTGGGGCGAGAGTTGGGGAATTGATTATGAATTGATTGAGGGCAGGATGCCGGGAGTTTAATGGATGGGTGGGTTTAGGTGTTTAGAATGATGGAGATAAGTGGGGTCACTGTGATCGTTGGTTTGGGTAAGTAAAGTATCGTTAGCTGGTTGTAAATAAGACTTTTGTATAGTTTTGTAAATGTATTAAACATTATTTAATTATAATTTTCTTTGAAATAGAAACTACAAAATTAGTAATTTAGAAAATAATAGTACAAAAATTGTAGAATAAAATAAAATATAGAGTTTTCCATAAGTCAAAACTTCATTTTTATGTTGTACAACATAATCCTGAAAAATTATGCCATTTTTCCAGAAGAGCATGATTTTTTATAATTTTATTTCAAAAAACATATTTTGAATTCATAAAAGTTGAATAGACGAACTGAATAGCAGTGAATTGTGACATAGACCTGCTCCCTCAAACCTAGTTGTATAACTTTTCATAACTTTAGATGGTGAACAAAATTTTGAAAAAATGATGAGAAAACCAGTTTTGAAGTAAGTATATAAATAGAAACTCATATTATATTTTCAAACTTACACAAAAAACAACATCTGTGAAATATACAGCTTGGATTTCATATATCAAAATGTCTCTATGATCGTTACTTGTAGTTTCATTCATACAATATAATATTTAAGTGTCAACACTGTCTTTCGAAAATTATTCATCACTTCCATTTACCATTTAGAATCTACTAATCTATTATTGGAAAATTTTGATTGACTTTAAAGAAAGATATTTGTAATACCATTTTAGTTGTTCTGTTGGTATATTCATATTTTTCATATTTAATAACATAGGTTTTATTCAAATAACAAAAACTCTGAACTTTTTGAAAAAAATAAGCCACAACTTTTTTCGAACAATATATTTTTAATTTGTCTCTTTCGTCTCTTACCTCAAACTAAAACCATTATCCCCTCATAGTCAACATTCCACGTGCCACAAACTTCCCACTCAGTACACATGCCAATCCACAAAAAAAAAGAAAAAATAGCTACATCTCGTAACTTTGCTTAAAAACCGTCACCTCGCACCTCTTTCATCCATCGGCCATCACAAACAAGCCAAACTCATCCCGGCCGCCCTCAAAATACTCCCAACCATCATCAGCCGTTCACCCACGTGCGCTCGCTCACACAGCTGGAGCGCGCGCGCGCTTACCTTAACCTACCCCATCGACGCGCGTGCGAGCGCTTGGCTTTTTGGCAGTGGCCGCTTTTTTTGCCGGCGGCGGGCCGAGGCGCGGCCAATTTTTGCGTCAACCGCGGCGCGCGCGCGCGCGACATTGTAAACATTAGAAAGGCCGCTGCCAACCGAGAGAGGAGCGAGAGCCAGCGCCGGATATGAGCGCCAGCGTTTTCCCCGAACTTTGAACTTGCCTTTCTCTTTCCCGACGAAAGAGAGTTGACGAGTTGCCCTGGCGCGGCTTGGGTGCTGCGCCGAGAGAGGTCTTTGATTCTGTGAATGAAGGGGGGAATGCTGGCTGCGGACTCGATCGTTTATCGCGTTTCGAGGGTCGCGGCTTGCTCGCTTGTAGTTTTCGCGTGTGAATGGAGCGGGTGGGAAGTTGGGTTGTTTAGAGTGAGTAAGTGAGATATCATTACTTTTTGTGGTACAGATTGTTTTTGGATGTCTGGGGATACATGGATAATGTATTGATAATCGGTATTAATGAAAGATGACTTCCAAGGTATGAGTATGGATCTGTATTTTATGAGGGTGCTTTGTAATTCTACCTGGATAATTTTTATCATGTTCAATTCGCTTGTGAATAAGAGGTGAAATGATAGTATTCACTGTCAAGTCACAGTCACGGTTTATTAGATGGAATTTTTTCTGGGATAGAAGTTTTAATTATGCAAATTTTTTGAATGAAGTCATAATGAATCTTAGTATCGCTTAATAATTATATCTACAATAAAGTTAATGCGATACAAATCTTAGAAAACAATTAAAATGAAATTTAACAAAGGATTAATTACAGAATATATTTATTTCATAATGTGAATTGAACATAACGAATGTAAGTATTAAAATACCTCCAAAACCAACCATAAAACAAGAACTAACTCAAACCAAGTCTCATTCAAACCAATCATCGTCAAAACAAAATTGCCAAAAACACAACTACACCAAACCTTCCAAACAACGTCTACACCTTCAAACCCCCTCTCAACAACCACCTCACACCTCACCCAGCATCCATTCACCCAAACCAGCTCCAAGTGCCAATCAGCAGCAGCAGCGGCTACCACCTGTTGACGCTCTTTCTTCAACCTCTCCCAATATCTGGCCCTCGCGCTCCGCGTCACTCAATAATCCAAGCGCGCGTACGAATAACCGATCGCCCGGCCAAAACTGCCTCTCCCACCTCGAGTCAAACTCACTCTCTCTCTCTCTCCTCTTGCGAGTGTATATCCGCATCGGAGCTTGGCGGGCGAACGCCCGAAGCAAAACAAACGCGCCGCTGGAATTTGGGCAACCAGCGCCGTGTCAAGCGTGGGTGCGCGCGATACTGCCAAAGCGAGCCAGCTGTGATGCTACCATGGGGGAGCTCTCACTGCACGCGGGTGGAAATTGGCAAGGCGCGCCTTTGAATCGAAGCCACGCGGCTAGCTCGATGAGAAGGAGGGACGCCCTGGCGCTAGCTCGTTATGCTCTCTCTCTCTCTCTCTCTCTTTCTGACTCGGAGTGAATGAGCGCTCGGGCCGTTGACTCGAGTAGCTCGAGAGCGCGCGCACGCTTCCAAATCCGGCGGCGTGTGTAAGACAGACGGGGGAGTCTAGCTATCTGGCAGGAGCTGAGCGAGCGCCGAGCTGGCGAGATGGTAGCTGGGCAAGCTTGAGCGAGCCACGTGCGCGGTTGGGTCGGTGGCTGCGCTCCTGCAAGAGTTGGATCGAGAGGACGTTGGGAGAGGTTGTTGGCTCGGGGATGGGTGGGGTAGAGCGATGACTTAAGATTTGGATTGAGATGCTGATGACGAGGATTGGTTTTGGTAGAGGGGGAGGGCAGCGAGTGAGAGAGGTGAGGAGTTGGGTGTAAGTGGGTGAGGTGTTGATTGGGCTTTTTAAAACTCTTTATTACAAATCTTGCCCAAGTTATAAGGATTTATGTCAAATCATATTTTCTAGGTTTCGATGAAAAGTATTACGAAAAACGGTACAGTCCAAGTTCACTTTATGGAAAAAGAGCTCGCTTCATCAATCCGAAATGCTAATTTCTTTAAAGAACAATGCCCACGACCAATGGAAAAAATCCTTGGAAGTGCAATCTCTGAAACCCATACAGTTGTTTAGATTAAAAAAAACATGTATTATAAAAAAAAATTTGACCCCCATAAGTGGTGGGAAGGTGCTGAAATATATCTTTGATATTTCAAAGTCTGACTAGTCCGCATCATTATCTACTTCAAACCAAATTAACGATAAAAATATACTTAACAACAAGGCTCCTCAATCTAATCAATTTTATTAGATTAGTTATGAAAAAATACAACTTTTTTAAAAAAAATGATTGCTTGGAAACCGTGCAAAGGGGTCAAAACGGCCGATTTTCGTTAGCAGGACCACCCTCTATATTTACAAAATCTTTAATAACATTCATTGCAATCGTGTTAAAATTTGGTTTGCAGTAGATAATGATGCGGACAAGTCAGACTTTGAAAAATCAAAGGCCTATTTCAGTACCTTCCCATCCTTTATGGGGATCAAATTTTTTCTTATAATTCATGTTTTTTTATAATCCAAAGAACTGTATAGGTTTCAGAGGTTGCACTTCCAAGGATTTTTTCCATTGGTCGTGGGCATTGTTCTTTAGATATGGTATATTGACAGTACAAAGAATAGAGAAATAATTTTTTTTTTTCAAGTGACTTATTTTTTAATCTTTTCTCCATCCATGATATATTACTTCAAGATTTAATAAAAGATAAATGTCACAATTTTTGTTTTTTGAATTGTACTCTCTTTCGTCAGATATTTATTAACTGTTTTTTCCATAAGAGATTTATACCGTGACATTCTTCTTAAGAAGACACAAAAAGATTTGTGTATAAATTAAAGACTTCTAATAAAACCTCACCAAAAGCAGGTCTTACGCCTAAAATCAACTATAAAAATAAAATGCAAACGAAAGGTACGTTACCGTGACTGGTTATAAAGTTGGCGAGGTAGAGATCGAGTTCCCGGACGGAGACATTGATGTGGTAAGGGTTGACGCATAGGCCTGGTCGAGCACATTCCGCAGTCTTTTCCAGTCTCTCCCCATCCGTGGATTCCAACGGAATCGCCTTGAAGAGGATCACCATTACCAGATCCAATCTCCATACCTACAATTTCAATAAGTCAATTTTTATTCGAGATTCAAAATTTAACATTATCTTTATTCAATTTACTATTTCACTAGTGGTTTGATCAAAGACTAATTGTTATATTATTATTTTATTTTGTAAATATTTTAAAACAAAAACAATATAATAATAGAATCTCAACGTAACACAGATTTTAGATTATATTTTTGTTATAAATTTATTAAAAAGAAATTTTTAAATAATTGCATTATAAGTAAAAATCTAAATACTTCAAAAAAGAAGGTGGTGAAACTAGATAGGTATAAGAGCATTTAAATATCCAATTGTGGATTTGTAGTCAGTCTTCAATAAATTTTCAAAACATCCAAGATATAGTTTAAATCTCTTATCAATATAACCAATTAATATACAATATGAATATAAAATAAAACTAACCTTGTCAGCTTGTCGCAGGCAGTCGATGCGTCGCATTTTACCTTTCTGGTCAGGATTGCTGAGGACGCACATGGCCGGCCTCTTCCCCGTAATACTCAGGACGAAGTCTTCCCGGTACTCTTGCGTAATATCCTTTCGCAATTTTCCCAGAAGTCGCGACGCCCACTTCTGTTTTACCTCCAGTTTCTCGTTCTGCGGTTAAAAAATTTCAATCTAACTTTAGTAATGTAAAACTTTCTAAATTTAATAAAATTCTCAAAACTATTTTAAGTATTGCGTTTTTGAAAGTTTGACGACGATTATATTAAGTGAATTGAATAAAAAGACGTGATGTAGAGTAATCGAGAGAATTCGGAATAATTTATTCTCGTGTTTGCACATTCAAATGAGTTTTTAATAAAGTATGGGATTGCTATTTATAGCTTGGCCATTATGTCCTCCCATAAATTAAGTAACGAGGACAACGCTGCTTAAAATAACTAATTACCGTCTATTTTAACTAACATAGAATGCATTTAGAACTGTATACTTGAGAGGGATGGCTTAAATTTCGCATTTTATAAGAATAAATTCCGTGTACTATTTTTAAAAAATATACCCCTTATATACTTTTCACAAATTCATAGTATCAAAAAGAAAAACTACACATAACTATCAGGTTGTGTTATAATTATTATTGTGTAACGTTTTTCGTTAATGAAAAACATAAAATTATGCCTCTTGAATGGAAATAATTTCAGTAGTATCATCTAGGCATGGTAAGACTCCGTTTAAAGAATCATTCATTATTTACAAAAATAATTTTAAGTAATCCCAAAATCTCATATATTATCAATTAGACCTTCCACAAAAAGCTCTATTCCGCGTTCAAACATTAATCTCACACCGTAAGAATAAAATTATTCCCTCATTAACACAAATCAAACAAGAACAAACAGCCTACCCCGAAAAAGCCGAAAAACCCGTCCAGCCCGAAAAAGCGCGCGACATCCCAGCGCAGCCCAAATCCATAAATTCAAACGCTCGCACTCTCCCCTGCAAATATCACTCCTCGCCCCGGCAAAACTTGCTCGAAGCACAAGAAAACCGCAAACTTTTTCCTCAATAATTCATTTCCCGCCCACGCGCGCGCGCTCGCGCGACCACTTCAACCGGCAGCAAAAAAGAAAGCCGCTGCGCGTCGTCCAGCGCCTTTGGAATGAAAACTCGGCGGGCTCGCGCGCGGCTCTGTGTATTCCGTATTCCCGACGTCGAGCGCGCTCCTTGGGATTCCGCGCGATATCGGAAAAGCTAAGAAACTGCCGGCCGGCCGAGCGACGGCGCGTGAAGAAACATATGCGGCGCACGCCGCCTCGCACACACTGAATAGTAAAGGAGTATGGGAGGAGAGAGAAAGAGAGAGAGAGAGAGAGAGAGAGAAATGCGAGGAATTCGCGTCGATAGCCGCTCGGCGTGAAAATCGCTTCGTGGGTTTCTTTGGCGCGGGCGTTTAGAAGGCGATTTCCTTTATCGGTTATTGTTATTGGATGAGGAGTGTTATTTTTTCGGGGGTGCTGTTTTGTGGAGTATGGGGGGAAGGAGTTTAGGAAGTTGGAGTCTGTTGTTATGGTGGAGATTGAGAGGTGATGGAAAAATGAATTTTGACTGTCTGAATTTACTAAGTGGCAATTTGGTTTTCTTTTAAAGAATTCTGCAATGATCGTCATTATTTTTGTAAAATAAGATACCAGAGGCTATCTAACTTACGCTCAAATAGTTTATATTTGTATAATTTATTAATATTAAAAAAAAATTGTTATTAACATTTTGCGTTAATTAGATTTTTCTATGAGAACTAAGAAAATATTGACTGAGTAAGTTATTTCAGCTGATATACAACATGACAATCAACTTGGGTAAAGTCATAGACAAATAGAATTTTCGCCGAACTTGCAATCGTCGTTAGCAATCTTGCACACGCATTCTATTCAATGCATACTTGATTCGATCTTAAACACCTCTTGAATACTTTTAATTCCCTCCAATGACCTCCTATTCTAATGAAGCATTTAACGTTAATATTCTTATCATTAGTTCTGCCTATAATAAATTTTAAATAACAAAACTCAAATATATAACCAAAATTGAATACATACAATAAAAATGCATACAATAAAAATTTAAAAAATAATGCATCCGCAGCCTAATCACCAACAAAATTTAAAAAATTTCCCTTCCAAAAACATAATCTCTCTCTCTCTCTTCTCTACCTACTCTCTCCCGACGAGTATATGTCCCTCAAATGCACACGTACACGTCTGCTCCATTATGCAACGAGGAGGTAAACCTTAAAATTACGGAGCGCCAGGCAGTAACAATAACGGCGAAACGCGAAAGTTCGGGCGTTATGCGCCTCCCCGAACAACAGCAATTTGCTCCTCGCCCGTGTGGATAACGGGATGCTCTCACGTGTGTATAGGCGGGTAATGAACAGGGAGCTGCTTTACTTCTCGTCCTCGAAAAATTTCAGGGCTGCTTTACGATTGGCTATTGATTTGGATTAAGAGAGAGATGGATCGTAGCGGCTGGAGTCGTTTGGAAGGTTTGTAAATGTTTGTGATAGTTAGTTTTTATAGAGGAGTATAATGTAGAGAAGGAAATTAAGTAAGCACTAATTAGGGCTTGATTAGGTTACTTTTTTTCGTAGAAATCTGAATATCTAGAGTGACCATTAGAGTAGTTAATGACCAAAAAGTTGCTTGTTTTTCTACTTGAGTTATTTTAATGATTTTTTTTGGATATTCTTTATATTTCTTGATCTAGTTTCTAAATCTGGAATAAACTTACATTTACTTTGAGGTCAATACTAGAAATCAAAATCTGAATGTTTTAAGTTATAATGTTTGCAAATTAAAGATTTTTGTGCATTGACTATTTCTGACTACCATTACTTAAAATTATCAAAGATCTGTTTTTATGTTTTTGAGATTAATTTTATAGCGAAAAACTCATATAGTAACTTTACCAAAACGTAGTTTTCTCACTAATAATAGGACAGTGTCGCAAGTAAGAGAAAAATTACTATATTTTGTTTCAAATTGTGATAGAATTATTGTAGTAAAATTAACAAAAGTTTTATCAAAATTATGTACGTAATAAAGTAATTTTCTCCTTAGACTTTACCTCATCGTTAGTTGAAAATTTTTCTAAACCGACTCTTTCGTATTCAAAATCTATTACAATCAACTCTCAACTTTACTTCATTAATCCATCAATCCCAAAACTCCGATCATCAAACATCCACATTAAATTTTCCATAACTACCACAATTCCATCCAAACCCATCACACCCACGATCTCCCCACGTATTGCATCAATCCACGCTCATCGGACACCTCGCCTACACATCCCCAACCCATCCCCAACCAAACTCCACCAGCGATTGAGTCGTTCACGGGCCGCACGCGTATAAACTCGGGCGTGCCAAGCGCGAAGAGAGATCCGCGAGAGTAAGTACGTGTACATCAGGGGCCCCTGGCACGCGCTAGCTAGCGGGAGTGGCGCGTTAGTTTGCCTCGTTTACGTATATACGCAAGCCAATTGATTTATCGGGCTCGATTGCGCGCGCGGCGCACGCGGCTCTTACGAGCGATTGAATCCGCGCCGAGCGCCGCCAGAGAGATTAGCGCCGAGATTTCGACGGGGCCGGATCGTGAGTGATGGATGGATGTGCCTATCCGGATTTGCGGGAGTTGAGAATTTGGGTTTTTTTTAGTTTGGTTTGATTTTTGGAGTTGTTGAGGGTTGGCTGGGAGTTTTTTTTGGAAATGATTTGTTATTTTTGGTCGCTCTGGAAGAGGTGAAGTTTGAGCAAAGAAAAATATTAGTTTTGAAACTAGATTCAATATAAGAATCTTGAGGATTAATACTTTTGTAAATAAGTGTACTTCGGAGATTTGCTCACTTCATTAAATAACTAAAATACCAAATAAAATTATAGATTCAACTACTATACAGCACAATATATCATATAACCAAAAAAAGCAAAACCCGCGTACAAACGTCCAAGTATATTAATTTCCAGGCGCATCCTTCCCCACTGCAACGCTTAAAACGCTCGCACAACTCCTCGCCGCGCATCACCGGCCATCCTTCCCTCCCGTTTTTCTCTCCCGTGTCCCTCTCTCACTCGCTCGGATTACGCTTTTTTAGGCGGGGGATCTTTGCGGGGGCCCCGGCGTTGGCGGGATTCGCCCTCCCCCCCCCCCCCCCCCCGCCCATCTCACTCCAGGCCCGTCGCGTGTAAAGAAGCGGCAATTACTTATTACATACAAAGGAGCGCCCGTAATTACTTTTCGACCTGTTCTCTCTTTCTGTCTCACTTGTGCTCTCTCTCTCTTTCACTCGGCGAGAGGCTTCGAAAGTTCGAACGTACCGGGAAACTACAATCGACTAATTAACTTTTCAGAGTGGCGCGCGAGGAGCCGCTGTAGGCCGGATTCCTTCCTCTCTTTTTATTTCCAGTTCGACTTTTCTTGAGGTTTAAACGCCGAGAGAGAGGCTGGCTCTGCTAAAGTTTCATAATCGCAGCCGAGAGCTGGATTAAAGAGGCGTTTTGATCTGG
>JAPYZA010007761.1:0-23158 GCA_030522685.1 Eupelmus azureus | reverse complement strand
TTTTGTAAAATCTGTTTCAATATCTAAAAAATTATTTATTAAACTTTTCTGAGTGTTTGTTTTTTTTTTTTTTTTTTTTGAAGCTTTTTCAATCTTTATCCCGACAAACAAATATAACATCCAGTCAAATCTAACTTCTATCCCCAAACTCTTTCACGGATTTATCTCGGCCATCTCAATAACCCTCCTTCCCAAGTTTCCTCCAAATATTAGCCAGTACACCTGAAACTTCTCCCCATCTCCAACTTGTCCTCCCCAACCCCTCAAACAAGGCATTCATTTGCCACAATTCGTCCACCTGCTCCTACCCATAACACGTCGCGATATCCACTCGACTCTTCAAACACGCAAGAAAGAAAAATCAAAGTCGCCTCTCGAGCCTCAAAACTGTACCGTCCAGTGGCATAAAGAACAACAGAGAACTCTCGAGCCAAAGTATATACACAGCCTTGATCCTCAGTAAAAGAGAGAGAGAGAGTAAATCTCCAGTCATTGTCGAGAAGGAAGAGAGAGAGAGAGAGAGAGAGAGAGAGAGAGAGAGAGGGGGGGGGGGGCTTAAAGTCTCCAGCCGAAGGTCCGCGCCACGTCGAAAAGGCATTCGGCGAAACTAAGGGCGCGCGCGCGTGTGCGATCGACGAGTGTACTCGAGAGCCGGCCCGCTGTATATACAGGTATATAGAGACGCGATTGGCATCGTCTCGAGTTTCGCTTGACTAGTCGTCCCCATCGAGAGCGTTCGAGTTTCTCCTTGGATTTCCTTCAATTTATCCTCCTGCCTCTGCCTGCCTAGCTCCACTCTCTCTCTCTCTCTCTCTCTTCCTCTCTCTCGCTCTTTCTCTTAAGCGAGCGCGCACAGAGACTCGAGACAAATAAACGTCACCGCACGCGCGCGCGCTAGTCTGTAGGTTTATATACGGGCAGGGTCGTGTACTTTCTTTTAATAACAATTCTATTCTTTACTCGCGCGGATGGTTTGCGAGATTGAGAATTATTATTTTTCGAGATAAAGACCGAGTCGCGGCGGAGGTTTGGATTTTTGTTTGCTTGTGTTTTTAATGCTTAATGTGAAAAACAGATGATATTACAGGGATAACATTTTATAATGGAAGTTTACTCTTGGCGACGCAATTGTAATTTGAATAGACAACGAGGTCTGATAAGTAAATTGAATATTTCATGTTTTCGGGATACTAAATTCGTAAAAATAGTAAAATTTAATATTAATCCAAATGTGATCAGACTAAAAGGATGAGGTAATTATTTAAAATAATCAATTTCCAACTGCAATTTTCACAAAATTGAAACGCAAATATCATTTAATTGATTTAAATTGAACTATTATTTAAAGGATTCACACTCGTTGAATAATGTTATCAAGAATTATTTTAAATTATTCAATTAAATCCTATTTAACGAGTTTTTATACATTATAAAACCAAATTATATAAAGCGACTGTATTTTCGAAAATCAGTTTTGAATAATTAATTCATCCACTCAGCTCATAAATAGCTCATAAAACTCTAACCGTATACCCCTGCAACTTTACACTCTCAGCACTCTAAAGCGTCAATTTGAGAAACACCCACTTGTTTGCCTGCGATCTAGCCTAATGCCGCACCGCATTAGCCGGAGATTTGTCCAACTGGGGGGAGGATAAGGGAAATGAGCCGCCGCGCCCCCGGCAAGCCGAAATTTTCATAATTCCAAATGCTTGATTCTACAAGACGACTAAACGTTTGGCACATTTGCAAAAGAGAACCAGCTCCCTCACATTTATCGAAAAAAAATATATATATATATATATATATGTATAATAATAATAAAACGCGCGCCAAAAGCGAAATTGAGCGCGCCGCGAGCGCAGTCCAATCCACCTCGGCGAGTTTTACGCTCGATGCTCACGAGCAACCCAATACACATCTCCCTCGCTTTTTGCGCTCGCGTCCACCTTTCGGAATATTTTCGGCAAATTGCTAGCCCCCGCGCGTCTCCGAAAAACGAGTCGTTTATTTTTCCCCGCTCTCGGCTGTAAACGCGTCCGGTAAATAAATCGCGAGAATCGATATCGCAAAAATCCGGGCAGCGCCGAGTCTTTGCTAACGAACGCGGATCTATTGGCCCAAGACTTATTCGAGCTCAAACAAAAGCCCGGTGCTTTTTCCGCGCCTCTCCCTCTCTCTCTCTCTCTCTCTGTTGGAAAGCGATTTCCACGTTAATGTACATATTTGCCCGGGGTCCGCGCTCGTGTGCAGGTGGCCCTCCAGCTCTTGTATTTCCATTGACGGCGGGAAATCGATCAAACACGTGTTGACACACCCGCGCTCGCGAGCGCCAAAATAAAATTGTACGACAGCCCTCCCGGCTCGGCCACCCGACTTCTCTGTGTTTTTTTTTTGTTTCCGGCGGGTCTCTCGGCCTTTTATCGATCAGCCAACATAACCAGAAAGTAATTGCCCTATCGCGAGCGAGCGTGCATGTCGCGCGGTGTAATTTTCTTGACAATGTGAGCGATTATTTGTTCCTTTTGATGCGTCAAGAGAGCCGGGGTGTGAAGGGGCGGATGCGGTGATGGCTCGCTTTTCGAGCCATCTGATTATTCCACAAAAAAGGAAAGACAGAAATTGCGTTTAGGCAAATTAAACAGTAGCTCAAACAAATGATAAAGGGCTATTTGACGTTCGAATTGATTAATCGAATTTCTTTCTATTTACGGGGGGATGGGGAAAGAATATAATTGTCGATTGTAGTTTAGAAACTCCGGGTGTAATTAATCGATTTAAGAGATGTAATTTAGTAATGTTTTTAATTACGTGAAGTGAAACACTTTTGACGACAAATTTCATTTATTCAGGTCGTTGAACGTTTTAACAGATTATTTGAAACTGCCATTTCAAAGAATTAAGGTGTAATTATAGAGTTGCAATGTATACATTTCCACCGACTCAATTTCAGTTTTTTCCAAAATTAAAATTAAATTATTTTTAAAATCCGCACTAAAATTTCTTTAACAAAATTACAATAACAGCATCCTTACTCAAAACTATATTTCAAATAAATTAATGTACGCATGGAAAACTTTACTTTAAGTACATACAGATTACTCGGCGTAATAAACAATTAACATTGTCTAAACTAAGAATGTACAAAACGAAAAAAATGCTCAAAATTTCTCAACCCGTCTTGAAATAGAAAAATTTATAAAATCTTAAAAAAAGAAGAAAACTTGATAAAAAATCAGAAAATCCCGAAAAATCGGATAACTCCCAAGAAAAATCGAGAAACTCCAAAAAAAAATCATAAAATCCCGAGTAGAGCCGGGATTCCCGAAGAATCTCAAGATTTTCAAAATCGAGTCGGAACAGGTCAAAACCTCGAGTTATCCCATCACAAAAACTCGAAACAAACTCAGCAGTCTCTCCCATTCTTACTACAAAACCCAAATCCCCACAAAGCACCAAAACAGAGAACCACGGCGACGAATCCTCTCAATAGCCAGCTTTCCACCGCCTCCGCGAATCTCATTATCATTAGCAACGTCACCCAGCAATCTCCAGCCTCTCACCCAAAACTCTCCATCTCCGCCTACAAAGAAATTTCAACTCAGCAATTACATACACATCCATAAACCCGCACTTCCCACGAGCCATTGTTTTCGGCGATTAAACCTCGCGTTTCTCCGCTCAAAGCTTACACGCGGAAGAGACTCGACGACGAGAATTTTCACTCGAGGCGAGAATCGACACGAGCCGCGCAGGCAGACCTAATAAAGCGGTGCGCGAGAAGAGGGACCCTGTATACGTGCTTCCGTGACAATATAGCACCGCGCGCTCGCGCGCAAGTATATGAGGGCGAGAGGAGAAAAGGTTTTTACTTCAGAGCCGAGGCTTTCAGGTGCTCGCGTTGCCGGCTCTCTCTTTCCCTTCTTAAGGCCGCGCGCTGTCTCGTCGCCATGAATGCAAAGTATTCAGCCACGAGAAAGAATATCGCGCTCCCGCTGAACAATCCATTCAAGTAGCTACCTGTCGACCGCGCTCTCAATGCTGTGTTAATTTATGCCGCAGCCGCTTTCTTTTCGCGCCGGTTGACGAGAGATGAAATTCTTGGGACTAACGCGCAGAGAGATATTAGAAGGAATTTTCGCGCTGTTTTATAATTTCTGAGATCGCTAAAGCGGGATAGAGCGGAAATTGCTCGGAGTTTTTTCAATTCGTTGCTGACTGAATGGTTGCTGCGCGGTTTCTAGTTTACTGGTCTATGTCTATTTGGAGTTGAGAGATTTTTTATTAGCTTGTTAATCATTTCCAGCGGATGTAATTCCAAGCATATCGATCAAAGCCGGAGATAATTGATGGAATTAATTATCCATGGCCCGGAGAGGCAAGCGAGGAATGTATATTCCACTAAAAATATTAAAATTCATGAAGCAGAGCGCGACGGTCGGCACTGTACTTTCGTTGAAATCGAAGCGAGTGATTTCAGTAATTATTCGTGCTGTTATTAATTAAACTTCACTAGTTTTCAGGTGTATAATGCGAGAAGCGAAGCCGAAGGGAAACAAGCGATGTTTTAACTGACAAAGCTGAAAAATGTGACGGCACTGTAATGAACTCTCGGTCGATAAATGTAATCGGAGAAACTGATGCGTGAAAATATAATTGCAATTATGCTTCTAAGTAAACACGATTCTCCTTCCTCACTCTGTAAGTACAATAACGTTACTCAAAACAACGCATAAAGTACAAAGTAATACTCATTAACGAGCGAGAAAATAAAACAAAAACGCCCCGGTGGTTAGAACACGTATACTTTCTTTTTGCAGGGGGCCTTTAATTTAAAAAATACAGCGCGCGCACGAGAGACTCTAATTATCGACAGAAACAAGCCGCGAGAAGCAATTTTTCGTTTAATCCCATTTACGTAGCCGCGTTTTTTGCATAATACCACGAGCCCGCGACTTTCTTGGGCTTTAACGAGCCGTAAACAATCGTCACGAAGCATCGCGTGAGTGCAATTGAATATTGATTAAAGGAGGACGAAACGAGCTGGCGAACGATATTCTAAGTTTTTCTCCGATGACATTAGTCACACGCCTAACCGGCTTTCACCCTCGGCGCCGTCGACCTCTCGTTTTTTCTTCGTGATCTTGCTATTTTCGATATATCCACCCTCGTGCTTCCTCGGCTTTATTTATTTATCGGTCGTGGTCCCTCCCCCACGCGACGACGCGTAGGAAAACAGGCTTTTAATCGCTTTGGAGGGTGCTATTATGTCGTTACGATGTTTATGTAATTCGGTGAATCTTTATTCGCTTGTTTGTCATTCTGAATTGACGTTTTATAGTATTAATGGGAGTACGAGAAGTAATTATACAACCCCTAATTTGTTGACACTATTTTCGTAATTCAAAGAATGTGCTCATTATTTTATGAAAGAAGCTCTTAATTAACCTAATTTTTTATTTAGTAACCTTAATTTCTATCCTTCCTGACTGACAATAAAATTTTTAACGTGAATCCCTAAAAATTATTTATACTGCTTTATTTATTTTATTTGTACACTGTTTAATATTCTCTCAATGAATTTAATTATAACAATTTAATTGAATATGTATTTAGAGCAAACCTTTCGATACGTACATTCAAGATTACTAAAACATATTTTATTAAACGTTAGACAAAATTTAATTGAGTTAATATGAATAATAAACATTTCACGTACAAATTTATTTAAATTAATGTAATTATGCATTAATAATGTTTTAATGGACGTGCTAAAACTTTGAATTTAATGAAAAATAACATTAAATGCGTGTAATAAAAAAAAATATAGATTAAATAACATAATTATTTTTATTTAATATTTTAATAAACATACATTGTAAACAATAGGTAGTTTATTCTACAAGTTGACACGACAACCCAGCAGGGATTCCTTCTAGTAATAGATTTGTAATGCAAATTATACAAACAAGGTAGTTGTAATTTCTTATGTCGTAGACATTATCCTTAAGAACAAATTAAATCGTAAGATCTTCTGCATCAAGTGCATTACGCAGCACAATAATAAATTGAACAGCCAAAAATAATTAATAACCAAAAAGCTAATAAAGCACTCAGCGCCAATAAAATAAAAACCTGCCAAACTATTTTTCTTCCCCCCAAAATATCCCATAATTTTTCGGCTCATAAAATTCTCAGCCCGCTAAAATAATCCCACGCGCACTATACGATAACTACACTCCACATCGCACCACATCATCGGCCCTCCTCTCCCTCCCTCTCGATATAAAAATTCTAAACAAACATTAATCTACCCCGAAAGGCCCTTAAACATTAACAATTACGAATGGTGAGTCAGCGATGAGTCATCCAAACATCCCTCAAGCCAGCCTCAAGACAGCAGTCTAACGGGACGCGCACGCGCGCGTGCGCCAGTGATAAACAGTTTTACCGCTCGCGCGCCTAGAGTCAACAAAAGGAATTTTATTGCGCGCCCGTAAAAACATTATCGGAGCGCTGCCAAAAAATTTTTACGCGTAGATTAGCGTAGCCGCAGCGCCAGCAGGCTGCACGCACGTCGCGTGACGCACGAGAGAAGCGTCGTAAAAAGAGCGCGGGGGCCTTTATCGTTATTATATTTTCTTTATCACTCGAGCTCGCGCGCTCGCACGCACCTAATAAAGAAGCCAATCGAAAGGAGCGCACGCGCCGGCGTCTTCCTCCCGGAGTGATCAATAAATCCCTCACGCAAGTGCCCTCGATCGGCCTCGCCCCGATATCTCTCTCTTTCTCTCTCTCGCTCTCCTTCGGAATTTCTTCGCCCACTTCCCTCTCTCTCTCTCTCTTTTCCTCTCCGTCAGAGCTGAATTAATCCGCGTGTGTGGAGAGGGATAAGTGAAACGTGCACCGTCTAATGACCTGCTATACGTTGTATCCCTCTTTTTTCCTGCTCGGCCACGAAAACTTCTTCATCGGCGCGACTGCTGAATAAAATATCAAGCCGCGCGAGCTCGTTAATAGTTCCTTTTTAGTTCCAGCGCAGTCACTATCCGGACGGCCCGGAGCTAGCTCTGCCGTCTCAATCGAATTGGCCCCCGAGCTCTCGCCGGGCGTCATTTATCTTTCGATCGTTCCCTCCTTAATTCGCCATCGAGCCCAAAGTGTCTGTGTGTATCAACCTTTCGAGAGGGACAATGAATTTCGCCGCTTCTCGGCCGGGCCCTCCCTCTTTGTTTCCCCGGCCATGCAGCCTCTCCCCCTCCCCCCTTTTCTTTATTTAGGGCGCAATAAAAATTTATAGTGCTGACCGCACCGGGCGATCTTCAATATCGAATGTTTCGAATGTCGGCCCTCGCGCGGTCTAATATCGCACGGGAACAATTATACCCTGGGCCAACTAATTGATTTTGTATTTATGAAGTATGTATGTATGAATGTGTATATATATATATATATATATATATTCGATCATTCAACGAGGCTCCGTTTCATTCTGCAAGCGCGGCCTAGCGTATATATAGCTAGAGGGGGAGTTTAATAGAATTTTTTCGCGGAAGCCGGCGTCGCTGACAGCGGAAGGGAAAAAAGCGGTCAATACACTTGCAGCCGCCTCGCGCAGCGTAACACTGAATAAATGAGTCGTTCCATTGAATATTTCTTTATGCAAATATTCACTTGCCCTCTCGCGCCCGCGCCGATAAGATCTATTCAAAACAGCCCGCCGAGTGCTGGTAAATCTCGGCGCTGCTATCATTGTTGGCCAATGTTTAAATTTATCGACAGCTTTTTGAAAAATGCGCAGCGCGATTAATGCCACGAAATTCAACAATCGAAGAAAATGATTTTGCAGCCGAGCAATAAATAGCCCCGCGAACTTCTCTTTTTTATTTAACGAAGCTCAAACCGCTAGCTTCCGGCTTTTACTTTGTTCTCAAAAAGAAGACGATGAGCGCCGACTCTGAAAAGAGACGGCAATTCCTTAATTGACCATAACGAGTCCACTCTCCTATAGTTATAATGAAGAAAACCAATATAACGAGGAAGGAGGGGGGAGGCCGAAGGAATAAAGGCTTAAAGTCACGTCGCGCGGTTAAAAAGGAATTGAAAATCGTTCGTTGATTACCGATCCGGCGCTCCTCCTTGCTCCCTCGGCGAATTGGGGAGCTCCGGGCGCGTAACAAACCGTGAGAGAGAAAGAGAGCTTTAGTACGACAATACCGAATAAAGGTTGAAAGGGGAGGAGGGCTTAATTTGAGGCCGACGACGACTTAGTCGCGGCGAGGCCTTTACGAGCGAAAACAAAGGTAATTCGCGCAGCGTCAAAATCAAATTTGTTAATTTGAGGAGTCTTTGCCCGAGGGCATCTTTCTCTCTTTCGTTCTCCGTCTCTCTTTCCTTTCCATCCCCCATCCGTCATAAGCCCCGAGGCGCTCGGCGCGTTAAGTGTCTGGATTTGGACCCTATTGTCTAATTCTACAATTCCCCCTCCTCCCCCGCAGCGAGCCGCCACGCCTTTTTACCTTCTAATTTTTTATCCTTCTTCTCGCTGCGTTTAGCGCTTCCCTGAGATATATATACCCCTGCAAGCTCTCTCTCTCTGCTCTCGTTTTCTCGTTGGCTCGGACTTAACGAATCGAATTGAGAACGCTTCCTACTCCCGCCGCCGGCTCGCTTTTCTTTAAAGAAGACGCTCGGAAAATGATTTTTGCACGCGTGCGCCGGATGGGAGCGTAATTTTCGTCGCCATTTTATCTCGTTTATCCGTCGACGCTTCTTTTTTTTCAACTCCTCGCCTTCTTCTCAGCTTTTCAGAGATCCTTTGTGAGTCGGCGAGCTCTCCGACCAACTGCGTTAACGGGATTCAGCAATACTTTTGAAAACACGTTGCATTGATTATTAAAGAGGGATGAAATTACTTTGAGGAGCTCCTTTTGAAAGGAGCGCCGAGTCTGATGCCATAGAAACGAGCTTTCAAGCTTTCAGGAGGTGTTGAAAGAAATTAAATATTAATTGTAACGACTGTATTAAAGCTTTTATACTTATCGCACTAGCTTAATATAAAAATCTTAAAATACGTCTATAAAATCCTATATCTCCAAGACACAGCTTAATCTTTATGACACAAAGCACTAGTATTTTAATATTCTAAAAACACATCTTCTAACCATCCATCATAACAATGTCACAACCGCTACAGAATACCAGCACAGCAATCAGCACTAACCCAGCCCAAAGTATCTTATCCGCACACAAATAACGTCAAGCCGACTGAAGCCGAGAGGACCGCCTCATCTCTTTCGGCAGCGCGTAATCGTTAAACGAGATACTGTCAGAGCTACGAACGGCCGAAAGTCGAAACTGGGCCAGCCAGCGGCAGGCAGCGTCCTGCCTATACCCTAGTCAACAGCAGTTTAGGATAACGAAGCATACACCGGCTCGGGCCGGTTATAACTAATGATTGATGTCGCGCTGCTGATCTACATATCGATCCTCTTTCCCCGAAAGGCTGCACCGCTGCGGCGCTTTGCGATCTCGCTGGCGTCCCTACGGACCTTTGCGCTCTCGTAAAAAGTGACGGGGAATCAGATCGGTTGGAATTATTTAAAAAAAAGGGATTGTTGTGCGAAATTCGTGGATGAGTGATGAATTTTCGTTTTTTCTACTGTTTCTGGGAGTTTTGGATGGTTCAACGTTTGCTAGGATTATGGTGAATTTGTTTTGGAAAGATTATTAGTTGAATTGCTCGGGCGGAAAGAGATTGAGTGTCAATTAGCTCGATTAGACCGGGAGAATATGATTAAAGCGTGAGAGGTGATTTCAAAATTCGAAATTTGAATTTCAATGAGGGGTGCGGCCTCGAATTTGATTAAATGCACTCCTTTATTTGCTTCTGAGAATTCGAAATTATTCTGAAATGCTAGAGGAAGGAAAGTTAAATTTGTGTTTCGAAGATTCTAGATTAAATATAAAGAGACGCTGCAATTTAACATTTACTTCAAAAAACTGATAGCATACAAACTTTCGGACCTGAAATTATCCGTGCTCTGACTTAGCAGACCAAAATGAAACTGACTATCTCTTCAGGAACCATTCAAACACAATTAATTCAATATTCTCTTCTAAGATATCATCTCCGCTAGTCAGATAACATTCACGAACAACTCGATTACAAAACGCTATCTCGAGTCCCTATAATGAGATAAAATAGTAACTAGTTTGTCGATAAAACGAGACGATCTAAAGTGTCGAGCCGTTGACAGCTCGAGCTCCAACCGGGAGTACAGCAGCGTGTTTTTCACGCTGCGCGAGACTCGTGGCATTTGAATAGCGCGTTTGTTCGACTTTCAATCTCGTAAACACTCAGGCTTCATTGAGAGCATTTTCTTTTTCTTCGGCTTGCCGTCCTCTCGACAATCAAAGATTCCTCCTCGGCATACTTGGAGTTGTAGTCAATGAAGAAGTGCCTCTAACTCAGCCTCGTCGCTCCAGCTACTGAATCACCCGGCGTTTTTTTTCCTTTTGTTCTGAACGAGCCGGTTATTTTTCGTTTTCAATTTGCGATGTAGGAATGGTGTTTTGAATTTACTGTTACATGTTATTCGATATTTTTTGTAACATAGCTTTAGATTTTTTAAACAGAAGAATGTTTGTTGATGGATGGATGCTTTTTAGCTATGTTTTTAATCAATTTTCAAAAATATTAGTATCTAGCACTAAATATAATATTTGTTTTACAAGTCAGCAAATATTGTATAACAAAAGTTAAACCTTTCAACCCAAAATACCTGTCAAGAACGTTAACATTTTATCGACACAATCGACACGCTCAAACCCCTAAGTAGTCAGGCGCCGAGTCTAGCCAGACATCACCTCCCACCGTCACACCTACCGCCTTCATTTGTAACCCTTATCCCCAGCGCATCTAACTCTCTCTTCCTCTCCCAACACCCCCTAAAGTCTCGATTCCCTCCTTTTTAAATATTTGCTCATCCCGCTATCTACCCAGCCGCAAAGCTCTCTCTTTCCGCGCGATATCGCGCTCCTCAACTTCCACAAAGCCCGCGTCTACATCATTAACAACGCAAAAGCGACTCTCACCTCTTCTAGCTCTCGCGTCGAAGCCGCACGCCACAAACACAGCCATACAAAAGGGTATCCGGCCCGTACTAAGGCGTAGCACACCCAGCGGGATCGGCGCTGGGAGCTTATCGCTTAACGAGGAAGCTTATTTCAGGAAACGCGCGCGCGCGCGAGCGAGCGGATCGAAGGCTCCTCTACATACGGTATCGAGATTATTGCACGAGATTATTATAACCGCTTGTGCCGCTGTCGTGGTGCTATCGGTTCTCGTTTCGATTTAATACCTTTATATTAATCAGTTATCATCTGGGGGGTGGGAGACGGGTTGCCAGAGAGCGCGGCTGTTTACGGAATAATGCAAATTGAATGCGCCGGCTACGGATATGTATGCAAAAATGTAGCCGCGCCGAGGCTTTTGTCAGCGCCGAGCGTTATCTCGATAAATATTTATTAAAGTATTATCGGAAAGCCGCGGCTGTGTTTCGTGCGCCGCGAGCTGCATCCATCTCGTTTCTCCTTTCGCTCTCGTTGCTTTTGTTGCCGGCTAATCCTTTTTTCCCCGTAATTTTGAGCGATCGGCCAGCCTGTATGAAACTGGCTGGTTTTTCTTTTTCGAAAAACTCGAAAGCTTGAAATTTCGAACCCTTGCAAATTGAATTTTTCAACTTTCGCAATCGACCTAAAAAACACGTGCTCGCCGAGGATAATTAATCAGCTTCCCCATCTAAACCATCCCGCGCTACTCTGATTTCTTTTACAAACAAAGAATAGCATCGAAGCCTTCACACGCCGCTAATGAGGCGATTTTGCTCTCGACGAGCCAATCAGCTTGCATCCTTAGAACAGAGCCAGCGAAGCCCAAACACATCCGGCAACGAAATTAATAACGCGAATTTCGGCGTGACAATGATCGCGGTCAGCGCACGTGTACAGGGCCGCTTACGCGCGCCTCGCTAATCAGATTAGAAGTTAATTCGGCGTGGGGCTATCGAGTTTAAGGGCCAGACTATCCCGCGCGCGCAGCGTATCAGCCGGGGCAGCGGCCCCGCGGCTTCGAAATCGATACACGCCCAGAGAGAGCTCTGCGGGTGTGCGCGCTCTCAAAGGAGCTTTGTGTGCGAGCGCGCTCGTGAGAGAGAGAGAGAAGTCTCGTTGGTATTCTCGGGACGTAGTTACTGCTCTCTCTCGAATTCGCCCTCCCTTGCCGGTCGATGGAAACTTTTCGTGGCACGTGTATAGGGGTGACGTTGCGCGCTGGGACGTCAACTTTGTGTCGGCGCGTGAGCTGCTGCTGCTGCTGCTGCTGCTGCGGTGTATGTCTGTGAGCGCGGGCGGGAGCGTCTGCAGACTCTGCCGTCAAAAAGTGAAAATAAGGACGGGAACGGGGTCAGCGAGCGACCGCTCGATATCTCTAAAAGCCACCTAAAAATAGCGGAGCCAGTGTATCTCCTTTCTTTCCTGCTCTCTCGTTCTGCAGCTGCGCGCGCTCGGCTCTCTTTCTCTCTCCCTATTCTTCGCTCGCTGCGTCGATTTCCATCCGCGCGCTCATCGGTTTCCTCTTAATTTCTCGTCTGCGCTCGCCCTTCAACTTTTCGCGCGCTCGAGTGCGTTTCTTTTATGCTCTCGCGCTCTCTTTTAGCCGGCCAACTTTATTTCTCATCCAGTTTTGCATGGAAGTTTTGGTAACTCGAAACAATGGAGTTAAACGCGTTTCTTCTTTTTTTTTTCTTTTTTTTTTCATACCCGCGCGTGCTTTTTCTTTATCAGAGCGAGCCGAGCGGAATGTATTAACACAAAAGGCTTTTGAGCTATAAATTCGCGCGGTTTGTAGAATTGAGTAAGTAAATTGGCCACGCGGTTGTCAATAATAGAAGTTAATACTATCGATATCTTCTCAATTCTGATTATTAATTAAAAGCATTTCTACGTGCCGTGACCACACACATATTCCATCTATTTAATTGTCTACTATTAAATTAACGCCATATTCAGAAATATCCCGCAACTAGCCACGCCAATTAATTAACATTTCGGGCCAAACATTTTTAATCTTATTTATCGCAACGCAGCCGCATTTTATAATACCATTATAACTACTAAATAGATCCCCACTCATCGATATTATATAAATAACTGCCATTCCCCCAGCGATAATAAATCCCCCCCCCCCCCTTTGCTTTACGACGAAAACGGGAGACTAAAATTCCGGCTGCGCGAGCTCGTCGCCCGGGCTATTTTAATATTTTAAAGTGTGCCGCTCTTTCTCTCCGTAATAACGGCGAATGGCTCGCCGAGGAAAAAGGGCGCCGTAATGTTTACGTAAACCCCGGGAACAAAAGAACACCCGCGCGCTGTATTTTCCAATTTTCAAGTGTAGCAGTCGTCACTGCCATTCTCGCTTGCGCGCAAAAAAAAAAGAAGAAACGCGCGCGCGAGTAGGATCCACTTTTCGGTAGTGCGCCTCGGCACAGTTGGCTCTCTGTGATGCTCCTCTCTTCTCGGCCTTCTTTTCTCCTCCATCCGGCTTTTGTCGATGTACGCGCGCTCGCGCTCGCCCCGCCGTAATCGACAAGTCGGCGCATTGATAACCGAAAAACTTGCCGCCGCGCTCGTAACGCGCGCGCGTGACTTGAACCTCGATTCTTCCTCCCTTCATCGCCGCTTTTTCCCCCTTACTCGGCAAGATTCGACCCTCTCTAGCTCATTTTTGTGCCCCCCGTTCGCTTGCGGGAAGAGGGACACGCCGCTCGGCTCGTCGATTCGGTTGATTCGTGGCAACGTCTAACCAGATTTGAGAATCTTTCCCTACCTACACTTCCACGAGGAACCATTTTTCCATTTGGCTAAATAGATCATCTGTCTGTATGCGTGTGTGTGCACGTGTGTGTATGTGTGTGTGGGTATGTGTTTCTGTTTTCGTTTCGGCGAATGTTTGTCGGCTTCCCTTCACGAGCTTTATTACCCTTGCTTAAAGAAACATGGCTAGCGCAGTTTGTCGGCTTCCCTTCACGAGCTTTATTACCCTTGCTTAAAGAAACATGGCTAGCGCAGAGGATATAATTCACAGAGCTGTTTGCTCATCGAACTTTGATTTTGAATCCAATGATAAGCGAGGGATCGTCGCCGTTAAAAGCATAGACGCGGCATCAATGTTTCATCAATCGCATCCCAACAGGCGCCTGGCTTCAAGAAACACGACCGAGTAATTTATATATAGATACATAAATCGGAACCTTTAAAATTTCAGCGCGAGCTTTACACCTCATGAAATATGTACCAGCCGCACGCGGACGCGGAATTGGAAGACGTCTTTCCGCGATGCTCGCGCCGTCGAAACTCGATGTCGTGCATTAATACAATCGACCGCTGACTCGCGCCACTGACGTCTTATTTTAGAAACCAGTGACAAGCTTTATCGTTCCCATCGGCGAGAGTAAGGGAACGCTCCGTGTAATAATCGCCGCTCTTATCGTGTTCTTCGCTCGCTGTTTCCCCGGTTACACACGCGTCTCCCCCTTAAAAAAAAGAAAACAGCTCGCGCCTAACGCGATTTTCACACGCACGCTTAACCCTTGAGTAATCGCCGAGCGATCGGCACGCGGCTGTCTAATCGTACAAGCCGAAAATGAAGAGACGGACCGACAGTCGCTTTATGAGTGTTGCGCTCGCGTAGGACAATCAATAAACGCGGCCGCGCGCGACGAGCACTCGAGCCATTTTTCAGCGGCAGCGGGCCTCGATTAATCAAAAAAAGCTTCGCCGCACACTCTCGGCTTTTTCATCGCCGCATAGCGGAGAATCAGATAATGGCTCTCTCTCTCCGGCGCTTCGTTAGAAATCTCCATCGGCGAGTATCTGCCAAAAAGCTCGCGATGGCATGACCAGCGGGCGTTCGTTCTCGGCCGAAAGCTCGCGTTTATCAAGCGGCCGATTAGCCCCGCGGCGCGCGCGATTTGATTAACGCCTTAACGAGCGCTACGATTTAATACACACAGTCCAAGATTCCTATCGCAAAGGGATGACCCCACGCTCGCCCAGTTGTATACGCGTGCCTCGCGGTGTGCCTCCCTGTACGACTCTATACAAAGAGACACGAGAGTGAGATTGAGAGATAAGCCCGAGCTTCCGGGTGTTAATGGAAAATACCGGGGCGCTAAATCCTCCTGCGCGAGATCGGGAGAGATCTCGGCCTAAAACTCGCGCTCCGACTCTAGGAGGGCGGGAGAGAGAGAGAGGCGAAAGTAGGCCGCAGCGACAATGAGCCCGGCGCAAAGTGAAACAATGCCCGAGCGCGCACTCGAATAAAATTGTCGGGGAATCGTTTTTCGATGTGGGAGAGCGTCGGGGAAATTTGCAACGCAGCAGCGGCAGCGAGCGGAGATTCGAAAGGCTGATAATGCGAGCCCGAGCATTGATTGCAGAGCCCTTTGAGCGCGTGAGTTATGACGTGAGTGCTGTAGCTGATAACACGCGAGCGAATCGTGGTTCTCTTTTTTTTTTGGGAAAAGCGCTCTTTTTTTCGGGGATCTTGATAGCGGTCGATTGGGTAATTTAGTGCTTATGTGTGTGGTGATTGGCGAGAGGAAGGCGCGGCTCTAAGTTTCGCAATTCTGATTTATTAATTTAACTTCATAAATGAGTGTGCGTGTGGCATTTTATTTAGCTCGCGCATGAATTTCGCACGGAAGATTAACGCGTCGGAAAATGCGGCTACCGGCATAATGACTGCACAAAAAGTTAATTATCGGGCTGGGAGAAACGTTTGCATCTGCAGTTTTGCGCGCGGCCGGCCGAGCCGAGATAACGAATAATTATTTTGGCCGGAGGGGGTCGCTGCATATAAATAAATATTTTCAATTACACAGCGACGGGCAAAGGGCGAAACATTGAACGGAAACAATAAACGTCACGTACGATGAAAACCGTGCGCACGCGAAGAACGCTACAGTATAGTGCTGGTAGTTAACGAAAGTGTGTCATATTGGAAAGCTGTCAGGTGGAATCGGTAAATGCGTTATGTAAAATGCGCTCTCGCTTTAATTGCTATCTGCACTTGCGCGGCCGCTAATGTCTTTAACATCGGTTAAAGTTTGTTAAAACAAATTTTTAACGAGTAGCTCGCGATCCCGAAGGTGCGTTAACGGCTCTTTTTTTCGGCAAAGTGGAAATACCGGGAAGCTTAAGTGGATTTGTGCTCTGTTGGGAAAAATTGGAAATTTGACTTTTTTCTAGGTGTATTCGAGGAAGAGAAAATAAGTTGAAATTTGGAGGTAATTAGCAAGCTACGGACAAATCCGCGATTCATGAAAATATTTTTTAATATCATTTTTAATATTTAACTTTCGGTGTAGACTGATGCGTACGAATGTAATACATGTAGATTCATATTATTTTTGGATTTAAAAGTTTAATACAAACATTTCAATAACTTTCTAAAATTATACCTCTTTCAGTCTTTTTAAAATGCGAAAAATAAGAATTTTGTTATTAAAATGTGCGCTATTTTTGAGGAAGTAAATGTACCTTTTATTCAAAACTCAAATAATAAGGCTTTTTCATTCATCTGAAAACTAAAATTGCAACTTTTAAAATTAAATTCCTTTTTTAAATGGTTCGTGTCCTGAAATCCAATTTTGTCAATGCATTTAAATCTTTTTTGTTTACATTTAAAAAAGATTTGACTCTTCAATTTTATCCTTTACTTTTTGTTGCGGCTACCATAAGTCATTTCCGAGTGCAAAATAAAGTTTTAATCAAAATCAAAAATGTATAATATGATATGTTAGTAATTTTTATTATTTAAGACAGTGAGTTTATGTTTGATTCCAAATATCAAATCTATTTTAGTATTTGATTATTTCAATTAAAAACTAATATACAAAACTTATACTCCCTTTTTATTGACTTTCACAATTATTATTAAATAATCGAACGTATTCTTAAAAACAGTCCGTTGTTTACCAAAAACGTTAACCATCATCCGCGAAAATGATTTTAGATTATCCTGGAGCCGAGCGTCAAGGGAGCTTTACAATAAATTATCCATTCTACCGTGGCGGACTAGAGCAAATCCAATTACTGCGAACGCTTATAAATCCACATCAAGTCACGTGTTTGATCAGCGCGCGTTCTGCCGCTCTGTTATCGGTGCTAGCAGGAGTGAAATTCTAACTCGACACGGAGAAAGTGGGCTTAACGCTAGCGCGAGCGCCCGGATTACTAGAAAACTTGGTAAATTGGGATAATGAAGTGGCTTTGCGATTAATACTTGAAAAATAAGTGAATTGGGAATAATGAAGGAGATTTTCGATCGCGCGCAAGCTAGGCCGGCTAAAGTTTTGTTTAAGTTGAAAATTTCGCTAATTAATTCCGTGTAACTTTTTAATTAAAATAATTCCGTGCGCAGCGCAATGTTTCGCAGCACATATTCCTTTTAAACATTGAATCAACTATTATCCAACTCTCCTTGTAACTAAAACTTTTGTTAATTCAGCATTGCTTCTCCAGCGATCTTTCTTACGATAACAGCACTCGCTCCCCCGTCTAAAATGTAAATCAATTCAAGTCAATCGCATTTACTACTTTGAAACATAAAGAAAGCTACGAGATTTTCCGAGCTACATAATGAACCACCCGCCCCTCAATCACCACCGCGAAAGAATAACTCGAAACTTTCCAGTTTACACAGTCAATTTTTCCAGCATGTGCGTTAAAAAAAAAGGATTCGACTACGCTTCCATCGACAAAAATCCACGCCATTCCCGTTCTCTTTGCCTCTCATTCTCACTCCAAATAAAATGATATCCATCTATTTGCCCATCCGCCCGGCCACTCAGCAGCCGCATTTTACAAAAGCGACGCGATAGCGCGAATATTTATTTCACGGCTAATACTCCCGCTCGCTCGCGCCCGGGCTAAAAAGGCCAGATCTGCTTCACAATGCGGATTGCGTTTCTGCGCGTAAAACTCGGGGCCCCGGAACGATCAATGCGCTCCCGCGCGTGCATCCGAATCGCGTCAGTTTCGAAAGTTATATACGTCCCGTGCGCGTGTGCCGGTGCAGTTGCTGGAGGGTCGGCGGCTGGAAAGAGGACAGGTGACGTGTGTGCGAGTACGGGCCGTTGTGCGCTGCTCTCTCCCTCTCTCCAAGAGCTGAATAACAAACTGCAATTATTGTGACTCGCGAGCGCGCGATGGACGTCGGTGCTAGAGCGCGGATACGGATCGCCGATTCCGCCTTACCGCCTTTTTCGAAAACTGAATGTGTGCGCGTGTTGGTGGGGCAGTGAGCTTTTTTTTATTGTTTTCTCGTGCAGCGCCCCGAGAGCTTCACGCTTACACTGACGCGAGCCGAGCTGTGTTTTGTACGCGAGAGCCTTTTTTTCTGTTGCTGCTTTTGAGTTCAGTGTGTCAGTCGGACGGGTTAATATTCATTTCGAACGTACGAGCTCTGCAAGTGCTTTCGAGAGCTTAAAGGGCTGCAGTGCTGCAGAGAATCGGGCGGCTGGTATTGTTGATATTTGAAATTTTTAAGTTCAAAAGTCATGTACTCTCTTTCATTCTGCCAGACTGTACACAGCGATTATTTTTTTTTTTCTCTTGTCGTTTCTGAGAGTCGGCGTAAACTACAGTTTACGGAAAATGTATAATTTCGCTGAATTTGAAGAGAGTCATTGGATCTCGAAACCTTAGTCAACTGAAACTTAAACTGAAAGTGTAATTTACTTTTATGAAACTTTCTGCCGCTTGCTCTTCCTATATCTTTCTCATTTTGACCTTATGTTTGTGTATAAAGTTTCAAGCAAATATTTTATCATTGCTGAACTTGAATAAAAACTAACAGAAGCCAACAAATAGAAAAATTTTACAAAATTTCAATTATTTTTTATAAATAACAGTAGAACAGCTATTTTATTCCTTGTTTTTGTTCCATACTGTACTAAAATTAAAAATACAAAATTTTAATTTTACTCGTGGATATTTTCAAAAAATTCAGTAACAATAAAAAACATTTGTTTTTTCAACTAAACCTTTGAAAAATCGGCAATATTCATTTCGAAATTCCTTTTTAAATGTTTCGTTACGAATTCTGTTCAAAGTTATGGTTTTTCCATTTGCAAAGCAAAACAATCCATTTGCATCGAAATTTTAAATTAACCCCATTTGAATACTAAGCAGTAGTACTACAAAAAGCTCGTCAACTTCTCAATATAAGAGTTATAATTCTGCAAATTTTTTGTAATTATATAGGTATATGTATGTAAGCAATTATCACTATAATTAATCTCCAATTACCTGCAACTAACTTTAAAGTAATTATCCCGCCAATTACGCAATTACCTCTAATCGCCGACTAGTTCCCAATGCGAAAATTGAGCCACATCTAAGCTTATTACCTAAAAAAGAAACTCATTCCCCCCTACCCTCGTCTAAAATAAAAGCGACCGAAACGTTTCTCTTCAACGTCAACTCCTGAAAATGACATCGCCCATTTGCCTGTTCCCTCTCCCTCCTCCATTTTCGTTTTTCGCGCGTTATATGTCCCTGCTCTTTTCGCAAGGGCTGCGGAATTCGGGGCGACGATCGCGCACGATTGACGCCCACTGCTACTGCACAGAGCTACATTCTCTCTCATTCTCCCTCTCCCTCTCTCACTCTCGGTTCCGACGTCCTAGTCGTGCAGCTTGCGCGTTAATAGTTGTAGGCGTAAACTCGTAACAGCTCGAACTGTCGTGCCGCAATCTCGGCTGGGGTAAAGGCGAAACACAATTTTCATTGTTCTCTCTCACTCTCCATCCCGTGCGCTCGCGCGCTCCAGCTTCCAGCAGAGAGAGAGCTGCTGTGTACGAAAAAACCCGGGGAAACTCACACCGTAAATTGAAATGGATTTTAAACAAAAAGACCTGCGCTGCTCTCGAGCTTGTGTAAAAAAAAAAAAACATTTACCAAGCTTTTTGCGCGAGCACCCGTCTTTTATTTGTTTTTCGTTCTCAGTGCGATTGCTCGTATCTTTTAGCTCGGCCGTTCTTGCAAAAAGCGCTGAATGATCCTTTTTTTCGGTGACGTTTATTAGTACGCGCACGAGAGAAAGCGAGAGCCAGGGAGAAAGAGAGAGAGAGAGAGAGAGAAAGCTAAAAGAGACGTAAAATATTTTATTCTTCAGTCCTATCTGCAAGCATTACCGCTGTTGTTGCAAAAAGCTTTGAACGATCCGGCGCTTTTTTCCTCGGCTACGTTTATCGGCGAGACGCTAGAGTAGTCAAAATTTCTTATTCATTATCCGGCCGCGCGCGAGCTACGCCGAAGAAGCACTGTTCGGATAAACTAAAGCAAACTAGCGATAAATCAGGAAAATTCTCCGCTCGACCCAATAAAATACCCATTATTCTGGCCGATCTCGGAATTCTTTTTTTCTCGGGCGAAGCCAAAATAGACGTAAAAGGGGTCGGAGCGAGGAGGAGGGCGCTCGCGCTCTGCGGGGGGGATCGCCGACTACGACAAATGAGCCGAAAAAGATCAAAAATCCATCAAACGATATATTTCATACTATACGCTCTAGGAAACGGGCTCGTGCGCGCTTGCGAGCGAGCGAGCAGAATTTAGTTTGCCGAGAGATAAGGGCGTGGGTGAAAAAAAAGCGAGAGGAGCGCTAGCGCGCGCGCGCTCGATAAAGCTTGAAACGATAAGCCGTGCAACGACAGCAGAAATCGAAGGGGGCCACGCTGTAAACGTCGAAGAAATCGAAAAACGAGAGAACGTGGATCCCTCCCCCCCGAAAGAAAATCAAAACGCCATTCGGAGAAAAAGGCGCGCTAGCTAGGCGAGCCTAGAGCGGCTCTTGCGAATTTATTCAGTGTGGCGCACTCAATTTTTTTCCTCTCGTTCCTCCGGCTCTCTCTGTCTTTCTCTGCTCCTGGCCTAGCGCGCCGAAAAATAAATCGCTCATTTGGCCGTCCGGTCACGTAGCTCGGCCCAACCGTGCAGATCGATCCGAGGCAAAGTGCCGCCTAGCGAGATGAGTGAACGAGGAGCCGCCGGCAAAATAAATAGAGAGAGGAAAGCGAAGAGACGCTTAAAGGAGATGAAGGGAGTTTCTTTTGGGAACTAGAATTCCTCGAACAAATTACCGCAGCGCGCGCGCGAGGCTAGAGAGTGAAAGAGGAAAAGAGAGAAAGAGAGAGAGCCACTTCAGATCGGTCCAAGGGTCAGGAAAAAGTGGTCCCTCAGCGCGGCCCTTTTGTGTCTTACTCCAGCCGGACTTGGACTACTTAGAGGCGTACACGCGCAGTGCGGCCGAGGGATCTCGTATTGATAGGGATGGCTCGGCTTAATTTAGAGACGTTTGATCTTGTTCGATTCGGTTACTTTTTATTTAATTATTGAATTGAATTAAAAATAAAGTTGTGATGAGAGATATATTTTATTTAAAAAAATATTCGTTAGAAGGTACCGTCTGAAACTTGTTAATTATTAACTTTGACGAGACTTATTGGGTTTCCTCTTGCATTTTTGAACGGGAAGAAATGAACAAGTGTATATCGAATAACTCGAATCCACTCAGCAGCTCGTTTCTTGCAAAAACAGCATTAAAGAAGTTTCCGCTAATGGAGGAGAGAGCGAAACTTCCATTCGTTAATTGATCGAAAGTGCTACTTTGTGCAAAAATTGATGCTTTTAGTAAATACTCTCGCTTGGTCGGTCGGTCGGTCGGACGGTTCGGTCGGGGCGAGATCCGCGAATAGAATTCCTAAAAGATTAGTTCGCTCTTTCAAAGCATAGGAACCCATTCGCTAGATTACAAAAACAAGTATGGGAGTTTGGAGATAAGCTATTTTTATTCGATCGCACTGTGCGAAATACTTCTTTCAATTGCTGTTTTTTATGTAGTGTCAAATTCCGTTGCGTATATATACTAAAACTATTCGGACCGAGATTGAATAACCGTAACGTTTTATATAACGGGACTAAATAAAACAATGCGTTAACTAACGCTCTCTATAATCAAAATTTACCGAAGTACACATTAAGTTAATATTTTATTTATTTATGATTAATACTCCCCATTCAATTTCACTTATCTATTAGCTCGAACTAATAAATCCTCAGCCAGATGAAACGCACACAAGCAATAATTCGCAATCTCCCGATCTCATCTAATCCAATTTCGAAAAAGCCAAAAATAACTGTCGATCCAGACAACGCTGCACTACATACATCTCCCGAGTCGATCTTTCGATAACCGGGCCGACATTCCCCCGCCCAATAAATAACCAAAATCCTCGGCTCGTCTCTGCAAAATCACGCGCGCGCGCGGGCGCGTAAATCGAGGGGCGGAGGGGAAAAAACGAGGAAAAAAGGGTGCGAAACACGACACGAAGCTGTAGAGCCGAAGGCGGCAGCGAGGGAGAAAGAAATTGACAAATTACGTCGGCGAGGCTGTTCTGCCGAGGCGAGAAAGTCGTCTGGCTGGCATACGTCGAAACGATTGAAATCACTTTGGGCGCGCGGGCGCGCAAGCGCCTCTGTCCGTCACTTTGTTTATTGCGCCGGAGACGTTTTCCCGCTAGGTCTGGAGCTGACTGGCTGGGAAGAATGATTTGTAAAGTGTCGGATTCCGGAGAATTGTTTACAGTGGGGAAAGTGGGTTACAGCTGATGGAAAGGTGGTCGATGCAGTTGACTTTGAAAAGTTTTGTAATGGAAAAAGCCAGTTGACCGAAGGGTTTATGATTAATGAAGTTTGTTGCTCTACGAATTATTGACTCTGATTGGTAAAGCAGGATCATATTGGGTTTGCTTTTGGTCGGTGATTGTCGTTTTAATTTTAACAATGAAAGATTTTTAATGTTATGTAACTAAATTATTAAATACAAATATTAAGAAAAAACATAAGTAAAGGTTTTCTTAACTTTTATTTATTTATAAAATAAATGTTGATTAATCTTATAATTAATTATTGAGTGCTTTCAATATTTATTACAAATTCATTTATTACGTATTATCGACCTTAAGCACTTCGATAAAATAAACCTGTATATATTTATTCATTAAAATTACTGCAACCGTGAAGAAAATTAAAT